>VURO01048991.1:0-35787 GCA_015108175.1 Pelvicachromis taeniatus
AATATATATATATAGATAGATAGATAGATAGATAGATAGATAGATAGATAGATAGATAGATAGATAGATAGATAGATAGATAGATAGATAGATAGATAGATATACGTTTACACGTATATACGTTTGACCAACAGAACTCTTAAATTGCACTTAAAATACAACAAAACCAAAGCCTTAGTTCAGACTTGATCTCTTTTTAAATGTAAGTGCTGCTATTGTGTATTTTTCTATGTTTTCAGTCCACAAGAATTAACAGCAGTTTGTTCTTTCCTCAACACTAAAACAGAAACTCCTCTGTTCATCTAAGAGAATCTTGATCTGCTCAACAAACAAGGTTAATAGTAAATTCAATAGACAGATGAATGTGTGCTGCTCTGCTCTCACGGTGCTTCGTTTTGTCATGTCAAACATTCTGACAACATCACTGTCCTCCTTCGTGTATGCTAGGTGCAGGCTGTGCCACAACAACAGGTTAATTACCCACCATTATTACTTCCCTGAAACTCATCTAGACTGGAAATAGCTGCATCATTATCGTTGCTGCATCAAGTGCCTGAAGAAAAATACACACGTGCTTTCCAGTATATAGAAGCTTATAGAAAAGAATCCAGGTCCACACATTGTACTGTATGCAGTGTGTTTCAGGTTTAATACTGAAGGCATGGGTTCCTATTTGACGATGCTTCCTTTCCCCTTATTCTGCATCTATGATGAAGCCCCCTCTGGTCAAGCCCTAAAAAATAAGAGACTGTCCTACAAGTCTATATCCATGTTTCAAGTTGTCATTGTCACAAATGTCCAAACCCTAACCCCCTAACCCTTAAATATGGTTGAACAAACACTGAAGCCACTGTGAATCGCAAAGAGATTTTAAATGTACTTGCTTTCGCATTTATGAAAAGTAAGTTATAACATTATATAATTACATGTTAGATCATTACATATATTTTATTTTACCCTGTGGCCATTTATTCATATATCAACCTTATAGAAGCTCACCCTAAACTGTACATAAAAGATGGAAACCTCTGTCTGAAAACTAAGACGCAGAATAGCTTTAAACCTGCATCCTTTATAATGGCCACCAGGGGGAACTCTTGTGATTTCAGAAAGAGTTTGTAGAAGTTTATTGGGAAACAAACTTACTACTCCTGCGACCTATGACCTCTTAAACGGCTTTTCCAATGGGTTTATGGGTTCCATTACCAAATTAGTGTCTTACTGAATAAAACATGTTGTTCCTTTAGTCCATTATGGTCCCCATTAGTGTGCAAAAGGACAGATAAATCAGAACTAATATGGCAATGTCTAAAATGCTCAAGTAAAGAATTTTTTTTTTAAAAAGGACTTGATGTCAGAGCTGCTACATCCTTTACATAGAGTCTGAGTTTATTCAAGAAAAAAACAACATCCTTTGCCAAATATACGCACTATCCCTCGTCATTTCCAAATTATCTTAGCTTTGCCTCTCTAATTTTGTCTCCAACCCGAGCCGCCTGTCTGATGTGTTCCTTTCTAAAATTGTCCTTTTGATCCCAATGAAAATCTGACAATATTCTAAAACTTCTAAGCAAGAAAATTACACGCAAAGCCACATTATTATAAGCAGGCCTTAACACTCTTAAGGGTTTTTTTCCCCCTTTACTGCAAACAGTATTTAAATTAACTTTCATTTCAATTTTCACCAGGAAATGAAAACTGCATTCACAAATGAGATTTGTTCTATCAATTTTTCTGACTTTGTCTCAGAAGAAAATAAATGTTATCCTATGACCACAGATAGCCTATTATCGTGCAGATTTTAAAATATAAATCCTCTTTGCGTTTAGATTCGTATTCAACATGAAAATAATACCCAGTTTTGTTTTGTTTTTTTTTATTGTATGAATTTCTCCTCTAGCGGCGATAGCGAGCTCTTAAGTTAAAAAAGAAGTTGGGCGAAAAACGATGCAGAAGAAGAAGTCGGCGGAAACCGGAAGTTACATCAAATGTTGTTATGGCGTCTTACATGTAACTCACATAGCCTCTAAAATTTAATAAAACATTGTGTAAGATATTTCTAAGGTATGTATTAACGCGTATACTGTTGCGGTTAGCAGGTTTACACAGTTAGCACATTTAGCTCAGTTCACGCAGCTGTAGTTGACAGGAAGCTGCATTTCATCGCATCGTTAAGCTGCTGTGATACAGTAACAGCTGCTAAACGGAGCTAAAAGCCGTTAGCATCAGTTTCCCCCCACAAAGTTCGTTTTTCCAAGTCTTTAAAATTGGGTTAAAGTAGTAGGAATTTAATTGTCGACTGTCCCGACGTCCAGTGTGTGCGGTGGAGGCTAAATTCATTATCAGAGTCCATTATTTCCGAGGTTATTTTGAGCTGCTGCCACTGACTCTCATTTAATCTTAGGTTGAAGTGAGTGGATCTCCAGGACCAAAACAATGAGCACTCAAGTAAGCAGTAAATCCAATCAGCCTCATATTTTCATGTTTTCTTGTTGTTTTTGTCCGCAATGAGCGTAACTCTAAACGTGTGCTTTGATTTCAGTACAGCATTTTGTTCAAGCAAGAACACGGTGAGTAAACATGCTGGCTCCCACTACGTAACGAGAGATAATATAAGAACGAGTGGAGTATAAGTCTTGCATAATTTAGTTATAACCCGTTTTCCACCGCAGTCAGAACTACTTTGTTTTTGTATGTGTTCTATTGTGTATTGTTGCACAAGACAAAAGTCTACATCTTTATATGCAGGGTTTTACTTTCACCACCAAAAGAAAATCAGCAGGAAGTTGATAAAGCCAGTAAACCGTAATTAATGTATTCATTTTATTTAACCCAAGCTTACAATACTTTAAAAACTTATATTAGCTAAAATAACATACTCTTTGCAAAAAATAAATAAATATCTCCACAATCACTTAACATCACTCACCATACTATAGAATTGTGATTTTTTTAAAATGTATTTATGTTTTTATAGTATTGCAGTGAGATGCAGTATTTATCATGGGTTTGGTTTTTTTTAGCTGAACATTATGTCTGTTTTATCCAATAAGATAAAGTTATCTCATAAAAATGAGATTGTCAAGCCTACCAACAATGTCACTAAAATCTTACATAAATGTTGCCAGAAGACAGACAGCCTGCAACAGTCTGATATCTTATTATTGTCTCTATCTTACACACTCTGCTGTTGTGATTGAGTGCTATGTAAATAACATTGAATGGAATATTTGCTGAATGGATGAATGGGTTCATGTTGGTAATTGCATGCAATCTGTTTCCTATATTATGACAATTAACTGTGATAAATTAATGATAATTAAACATCTGTTGCTTTCTCTATAGACATAAATTCACATTTAATTGTTATATTTACATTTGGCAACCTTCCTTTTCTAAAGGAATGTAGCCAGAATACAACTCTCGAGTAGTGCTTATTGACAACGACTCATTCAGACTGATGGTAACATACTGGGAGTCTGTCTGCACTGAGAAATTAGATCCCAGCTATTTGCAATTCTTCAACAATCTCTCTGAGAGTGATTGCAGTCACTCGCCACAACACACACAAACACACACACACACATAACTTTTCGTCATTGTGATAAAGCACCCATTTGTTTACATTAATTTTTTTTCTGCATTTGTTTCCTCTCAGCACACGATGATGCCATCTGGACAGCAGCGTGGGGTAAAAGTGAAGCGGACGGCTCAGAAACCATCGTCACAGGCTCACTCGATGACATGGTGAAAGTCTGGAAATGGTATGGATGTTATTATATATATTACTATTGCTGATTAGGGCTGCCACAAACGATTATTTTGATAGTTGACGTAATCGTGACTAGTCGACTAATCGTGGCAGCCCTATTGCTGACTACACTTAAGACACTATATTAACCTTCAGAAGACATTTAAAAGCCAGTTTCCTTTTTGCTCCAGTTTCCAGTTTGCTTAAATTCACTTTTTCTGCTCATCATTTTAAGAGCTTCTCTTATCCATGTTGGCTTAAAACTTGAGTTTGACTTGCCATGACCAAATAATCAGAGGTGGAAAAAGTACAGACATTCTGTACTTAAGTAGTACAGATATTTAAGTTGAAAAATACTCCAGTAAAAGTTACTGATTCAACTTCTTCTTTTCTTCTTTCAAAGTAACAAAGTAAAAAGTTGCTCTTTGGAGGACGTTTCTACCACATATTTTTATGCAAAGCTAAGTGAGCCTTATGCTATATTAATGTAATAATAAAATAATATTTTATGGGCTCACAAAACTTTAGCATGATTTTGAATTCTAATTGTACTTAGCTTGAAACAGAAGAAAAATAAATAAATAAAAAAGTAGCTCTGTTTTCTGTTGCCTGCTTTGTAGAGGGTGATTTTACCTCTAAGCAGGCACATTAGCATACTCAGAGGCTAAATTCAGCAGGTGGAGGAGCCCTAAAATTGGTTGTAATGGCTCAGCGTGTACAGGCAGTGATCAGCCAATATGTGCTACTGGTCCTCTGTGGTCTACTGCTCTTTGTGGCTGTACACAGCTGAATTCAACAAGATGTTCAGCAGATGTTTCATGAGTTGTCCTGGCTGATTTCCATCCTCTACACTGACACTTCACTGTTTGCTGTCTTTACATTAGACTGTATAAAGTTGGTATGAAGGTGGAATTTGGTGAAGGAGTCTCAGCATCATTAGTTTAACTTCAAATCCATCTCTGCTGACCTTTATGTAGCAGAGATATACATAAAGTTACCATGAAACCAAAGCCACTATGTACCAGACAGACACTTTAGATCATCACAGTACAGCAAACAAACCTGTTTATCCTGCACGGACCTGCAGAGGATTTTCATGCAACCTTTAAATAACACAGCTAGTCTGCCTCCGTTTGATTTGCAGCACATTTCACAATATAAAAAAACACATTATCACATATGCAGACTCAAAATCTGATTTAAAAACATAACGACTTACATGCAAGCTTTAAATGAGCAGTCCTTAACTTTAAATCTAACCCCTCTTTTTCCTCTCCTGTCCTCTTATCCTTCCTCATCTCTGAGTGAAGCTCTCATTCTCTCCCTGTGACTGTGAGACAACCTGCACACAATACAGTGTCAGGTAATACCAAATGCAGCGTTTCTATTAGCTCAACAAACATCAGCAAAATAAATTGTCTTAAGAAGGGAAAAAAGAAAAAGTCTGCAATAGAACCGTGCGCTGAGTGAAACAGAGTGTAACTCAGCACAGTTTATTGATCTGATTTTTGTCAAGCTGATTGAAACGCTGCATTTGAAATGACCTGACACTTAAAAAAGTCTCTCTCTTTATGCTCGCTCCTCTTCTGTAGGGCTAGTTAGATGCTGAAGTACCCCAACCGCAAGCTTATGGACACCTGTGCCAAAAAAAAATAAAACAACAAAAAACCCACTGCCAACTTAACCCCTGACTTTGGCACATGTCATCTCTTTTTATGCAACATCTCCTGGTGATTAAGACACAAACAGAATTGCCTGTCATGTGCCACAAATTAGTCTCAAATCAGTTTGATGTATGAAGGCCCGCAGTAACGTGAAATAATAACTACCCTCAGATCCATTAAAGCAAAGGTAATGAGCCTGTTTTGGAAATGTAGAAAGTACAGATATTTGTTTAAAAATGTAGGGAGTAAAAGTAAAAAGTAATCAGAAAAAAAGTACTCTACTCAAGTAAAGTACAGATACCTGAAAATTGTACAAAAGTACCATATCAAAGTATTTGTACTCCGTTACTTCCCACCTCCGCAAATAATCTGTGTCACGCTGTTCGTGCAGGTCAGATGAGAAGCTGGAGCTGCAGTGGACGCTGGAGGGCCACCAGCTGGGGGTGGTGTCAGTAGACATCAGTCACAATGGGGCCATCGCTGCCTCCAGCTCCCTCGACGCACACATCCGTCTCTGGGACCTCGAGTCCGGGAAACAGATAAAGTCGATGGACGCTGGGCCAGGTAAGACCGGACCTCACACACTTTGTTTGCATGAATTCACTCAGTTCAGCTGAGTGTTAATCTACTGCCTTTTTACCTCTTGGCACTTAAGCGACGTCACTACAAAGGAAACTGTTGCCCACTTTATGTTCAACAAACGTGCAGAGGATTGCAGCTTGTCTGCTCTGCTGTGCAGTCTGTACAGGCTTGTTTTATTTTTTGTACACTCACCTTCCTGGAAAACTTACACCCAGAAATGTCAGCTTTGTTGTGTATCCTCAGCCCAGCTGTTCTTCATCTTAATGCCATGTCACTTTACATTAGTGACACTCTGTTTCACTCAGCAGGCGGTTCTGTTGGGAGACTTTTCTTTTCTCCCTTCTTAAGACAATTTATGAATTGATATTATATTGATCGGATTCTTTAATGATCTTCACGTTAGTGAACAAAGGGCTGGTTTGGGTAAAAGTAGACTTGTGAAAACACCTGAGCCTGTGACCACACTGGGGCCGTCTCTGCCTCCAGCTCCCTCGATGCACACATCCATCTCTGGGACTTCATGTCATGTACAGAGTGTGAAGGTTTAGAGACTGCAAGAGTACTCTTAGAGCGCTCTCCCTTGTCCTTTTAATAAAAGTAATCCAGACACCAGCATTTAATCGGTTTTTCCTCCACCACTTTGATAAAGCTCTGCTTGGTATTAGCTTTTTAGCAGTTTCTGGAGAATCAGGTTAGGATATTTTTTCCACAGTTTTTCTCACATGTAGCCCGGAGCAGGAAATAGTTTGACCACATTTGCAGTATGGGAATACTCAGTGTAATCTTAGTTCCTGGGTTGACAGTGTAGCACACATTAAGATACACTTTGGCAGGCTAACGTTTGATCTGCTGCTTTTGCATTTTCACTTTGGTGATGTCTGAAAAAGTCAGGGTTGTAGTTTATGTGTAGAAATGGCAAACAAAGAGCATTGTGGTGATGCCCAGATTTAAGCAGTTTCTTTTAATCTGTCTGTGCTCTCCTCTGTAGTGGATGCATGGACAGTGGCCTTCTCACCAGACTCCAAGTACATTGCCACAGGAAGCCATCTTGGCAAGGTCAACATCTTCGGTGTAGACAGTGGAAAGAAGGAATATTCTCTGGACACACGAGGAAAATTCATCCTGAGCATAGCTTACGTAAGGAGCTGTAAATTCTCATGTTGGTCAGCTGGGTGGTGTTTTGTCAAGCTCAGTCTCTGCGGGACGAGATCTCACTGCTTTAGTTTTCCAGTAACTCACTTTGACTTGCTCATTCACCCCAGTGTATCCCTTTGTTTTACCTCTTAACTCATTCCAGGGCCAAACATTATATGTCATCCATTCTCATTTTGCTACAGTTGTTACATATAAAGTAATCAGTTTAATTTATCCTTGCTTCTCAGAGCCCAGATGGCAAGTATTTGGCCAGCGGGGCCATCGATGGTATCATTAACATCTTTGACATCGCCACTGGAAAGCTTCTCCACACGCTGGAAGGTTGGTTCAGTCATCAGAAGTCATTATAAAAGTAATAAAGTAACTACCAATTATTTTCATTTCATCTCGTTACTTATTTTGGATGAAGCCTGTGAGTCATCATCGATTATGAGGATTAAAACTCATCAGATTTTCTGGTGGAAAAATAAGTGTTTATTTATTGATTTACTTTCCTGTTTGGCTCTTTGTTGCTAAGAAATGGCAAATCAATTTTCAAAAGCCAGAAATGACACGTTCCTACTGCATTAGGGTTAGGGGTACTTAGACCTCACAGGTATGGGCCTAATTTATAGTAGGGACGGTGAAGCTATATATGCCGTTGTTGCTTTCTTTCACAGTGAGAACACCATGCCAGCTGTCAAGCATGCTGGTGGTAGCGTCATGCTCTGGGGCTGTTTTGCTGCTAGTGGTACTCTGGTACATTGCATAAAGTGGATGGAATAATAAACAAGGAGGAGGAATACTTCCAAATTGTGCATTTACATCTCAAATTAACATCTATGTGGTCAGAAGTTGGACACAACTGGGTGTTCCAACAGGACAATGATCCCAAACACACATCATAACTGATTTTGGGATGGATAAGGTAGGCTAACATTAAGCCTCTAGATTGGTCTTCCCAAAGCCCCGACAGCCACATTTAAAATTTGTGGACTAAAAGCAACATTATAAGCAAGGTTTGTGCCAGGAAGCCAACCAGTGAATATTCAGTTTGTCTGTGTTGATTGTCAGCACTTAAAACAATGATACTAAACACAGGAAAGCATCAGATCTCATATAGAAAAGCTGGCACATGGAATTTTCAGTTTTTTCTGGATGATAAACAACTGAGCAGTTTAAAATTTAAAAACTTAATGTGAATAAATATTTTTTAAGTTATGGCTAAACAGTTAAGGAAACGCAGACAGCAGTCTTAAAAAACAAAACAGCTTCAAAGTTTTTAAATGCATGTCACAAAGATCGCCAACATGTTAGGACTGTGTGAGGACCCTTACAGAGTGTTTACCATCTCCTCAGGTCACGCCATGCCCATCAGATCTCTCACCTTCTCCCCGGACTCCCAGCTCCTGGTGACAGCTTCAGACGACGGCTACATCAAAATATATGACGTGTGAGTTTGGCTGCTTCTTCCAGACAGTAGCTTGAAGGACATGGAGTTAAAGCTAGTGCTACTATTACACAGAAAAGTTATGGTATAATAAAGATTAACATGCTGTTTGTTTATTAAACTTTCCTGGGATCACTTCACAGGCAACACGCCAACCTGGCTGGCACACTAAGCGGCCACGGGTCCTGGGTTCTCAATGTCGCCTTCTCTCCTGATGACACTCATTTTGTCTCAAGGTAACATGAAGCTCTTCAGATGGTAACAGAGTTCTTGTTTATATGCTGATACTTAAAAGCTGCACTTTGGTATAAAACGGATGAAGAATGACATCTGTCATTACTTTGGAGACATCGTGTGATTTTAGAAGTTCTGCCTCCGGGTCAATATTTTCTGCTTCACGTTCACACAGGATAAATAAAATGATTCAGGAAAGAGGACTAAAGATAAGTTGACAGACTTTAAACACACTATGCTGTTGTGCATGTGTTTGAATATAATGGCAAAGCCACCCTCATCAGTTGTATGTCAGTGATTTCAAAGTCTGTTTCCTTGTTGTGCTTTCTCATGCTTTGCTCTCCTTGTGAGAAACTCTAGCTTTCAAAGCTGTTTTTCAGTTTCCAGCTCACAATGCCGAGTCAAACTGAGCTACATGCTGATAAAATCTGTAAGATATTTGTCATTTTCTCCCCCCTTTTCAGCTCGTCTGACAAGAGTGTGAAGGTGTGGGACGCCGGCTCCAGAGCATGCATCAACACATTCTTCGACCATCAAGACCAGGTGACTCTGCGTTTCTTCTTTAATGTGTTAACAATCGAATTCAAAGTAGGAAAATCCTGTTACTGTCAGTTAAATCAATATGCCTGGTGTCATGCAGAGGCCCCTCACGTGACCACTGTCTGATGGTTAAGCTCTGGGGGAAAAACCAATAAGCCTGGCTGTCATTAGATCTCTGGTTGATGCCTGTGGGCAGTTTGATCTGTTTGCCAACAAAGCCTTTAATAAAATAGCACAAGTCCTCAGGGACGACATCAGAGGCAGCTGCCATTTTTGTTTTTGTGACGGCAAAACCAGAAAATCTACAGGGACAGTTTGCAGCCAATTAACTGCTCAGCTTCACTTTGTTCTCTGCTTAGACATTTGACTTTTAATCTGTTTGCTCTCTTCTGATTCGTTTTAGCTTTCTGCACTGCTCAGTTTGGTTCAGGCTACATTTTTAAGATGGTTTTAAAGCTTACAAAAGGCACACGTGCACCTCAGCTTAAAAACGGTTCGAAAAACTGAAGTGGTGTTAAATTGTAGTACAGTATACAGGGCTGTTGTGAAGTGCGTTGTCATACAGATGCAGTGAAAGTTGATCCTCATCACCACAGGTGTGGAGTGTAAAGTACAACAGCACCGGCTCAAAGATCATCTCAGCCGGCGACGACCGTGCCATCCACATCTACGACTGTCCCGTGTGACGAGACGCATCCAGGTTGAGAGAGGACCTCCACATCTGTCGACTCAAATCACTTATAGAAATTGATAATGGAGGGAGGGAGGGAGGGAGGGATTGAAGCTGTAAATGTGACGGACTGTTTTTCACTGGCCGAGTGCGGTCAAATAAAAGGGTTGTTTTTGTATTTTGGCATTCATCGTATTTCTTTTTAACAGAGCGCTCTGTCACGAATCAGTTTCATGGCAGTGACCGAGTTGATGATGTGGTATTTTTATTCATATATGAGCTATACATCTTATATGAAACGAGCATTTTGAAACTGAAAACAAGCAACAGTAACAGTGCAACAATCAGACTTTTGCCAGCTCCCCAGTTCTGCTGCTGGTTGCTCACAGAAATTAGTGGATGAACTGGACGCTTCATTGACCACCATTCAACTTCATCCTTTATCCTGCAGCTCTGACGTCACAGAACTTTCTGGCAAAGGCAAAAAGAAACGCACGTTTGGAGGGCAAGCGGACATGAGGTTATAAAGCTCCCTCTAGTGGGAAAGACTGTGTACTACAACCTCAAAATATCACCAGCCACTGCAGTGAATCAAAGTCCTTTATTACTTTTTGCCAAATGTCCACAGGTTCTCACAAAGTTTTTTTTCCCCTATTCATATTTGGCAGGTAGAAGGTAAAAATCAGGTTCACTTTATGGGCTTTTGTGAAACTGAAGGACATGTTGTGACCACTTATTCACAGGAACACCATATTCACACAATGTTTGCAAATGCTGAGAGTTTTAAAAAAAACAAAAAAACAAGGGTACACAGTATCAGGCGTCACTGAGGTGTGGCTTTTTTTGGGCAGTTGTTAAGTCAATTCAAAACATGGCAGCTTTAATTGGAGCATTTCAGCTTACCTCATGTCATTAAATGACCCGTGAACTCTGAAGGCATCGATATAGTTTCGTTTTTGTTTGCTGGTGTGGCGCTGCTGCCTTTACTGACTGCTCTCATTTACCAAACAGCAAAAATGTCACCTCCTGTAAGTGAACAGCAGCAGATTTGTTCCGTATAAATCACATACAGGATTACCACCTCTAATGTTGGTCTAAAGCTCTCCTCACACCCACTTTTGCTTCCTAGAGTCAACCTACTAGAAACAAAAAGAAGCAGAAACTCTTTTCGCCCTCCTGATTGGCCCAATCAACATAAACACGCACAAAACTTACAATGAAACCTGCCCGACCGACTCCACAGACCGCCCGGCACATAAATGTCAACTTACTGAAATGAGCTAAAAGCAAACTGCACATAATTATAATAAGCCAGGTTTCACAAGTCCCTCTAGACAAAAATATATCTGTAACAGAAAACTGAGCACATTATAATTTGGGAATTCTAGCTTAAATTTCCACTCTTCTGTATAATCTAACGACATTTGCATGTTATTTAGGGCTTAAACTCGGGAGAGATCCTTTACGCTGTTCTCGTCACTGGAATGCACTCTGGTAACAAGCTCTCTTACACTTTTCAGTAGAGAAACGAGGCCATTTGTCTCCAGACTTTGGCACGCTGAAATCCCCCTGCAGAAATATATTTAATTTGTTGAGCAGCTCCATTTAAAAATATAAATTCAGTCAACATACTCCAGCTTAGGAGCAAGTAAAAACCCTGATTTTCTGCATATATAATCATAAAAAACAAAGACACGCCATATCGAAGCAAATCATTTTTGTAGTAGCATTTTCACGTTTCAGTGGATTTCTTCGTAGCCATGATTTCCTTTTTGAAAAAGAGTTTAGTCTTTGCAGAAATATTGTTTTCACTTCAGTTCCACAGCAACAAACAGGAAAAAAAGGCAAGATAAGAAAACCTGAAGCTCCCTAGCGTACCTACAGACAAACATCGACACGTGTGCTTTTAAAATGACGCAGCCCCACGTGGTGCGTAGAGCCCGATCAAATCTCTGAGCTGAAGGCTGCTGCGAGGCCGACCTGCTTCCCTCCCGTCTGTTATCACCAGTGTCTGGACTCGATCAGGTCAGCTCGCAGGCTCAGTCTCTTCAGAGTCTCGTATCCGACCACAATGAGCACTGACGTGGGCATGGAGGAAATTATGCGGGCTGACAGCCCCTTGGTCAGCCCGTACGCGCCCTCCTCCACCAGCAGCTGCTTGAATGTCCCAATAACAGACGTTCGTCCCTCCACCTTAAACACATAGGACACATCAACTTATCGTGAGGTTTAAACTCAACAAAATAACAACACAAAAATATTAATGTCTAATTTATGCTTACTGCTGCAGTAGGGACTCTGTCAGAATTTACTGATTTATCAATACAGGAGCTCAGAGACTCCCAGACTAGACAGAGGAACATGCTTCAACAACTTTCTGGAGAAAACATTGTAAAAAAATCTTTGAAATTTCTTTGCGTCTTGTTTCAATGTCTCAAAGTAGAGCTGCTGCTTCTTCACATTCAAAGAAGTCAGTCGAAGTAGTTTGGTCATCTAACTAGGAAGCCTTAAGATGCCTCCTAGGTGAGGCGCTTCAAAGATTCATAGATCGACAGCTTTGCTTTCATGCATGGCGCTCTCTTCACCGCAGCAGACCAGTACAGTGTCTGCATCACTGCAGATGCTGCTCCAATCCATCTCTGTGGAGGAGTTGAAGCTAAAGACGTTTCTGTTCAAACCAAAAGCTCCAAACAGCTACGGAGTGCCAACTAATGTTATGCTCTATAGCACAGGCGTTAAACTCAGAAACGCACTCAGGCCATAATGAGACATGAGAATAATATCAGAGACCAGACATATAACATGGATTAAGTCTAGTCTGAGACTAAAAGAAAAATTAAGCTCTCCGTAGAGTTTATTGACAAGCTCAAACAAAAATGTGTCTCACAAAATCTTCATGTATGGTCCACGTAGAGCACTCAACGAGTCACCCCATAATGTTTACCAGTCCTTGTAACATTTAGTAGAGAAAAATAAAGGATTCTGGTTACATTTATACAACAACCTGTTACATTCAGTTTTATTTATGTAGCGCCATAACAAATCGCCTCCAGGTGCTTTATAATGTAAGGTAAAGGACTTATAATAATGGAGAGAAAACAACCACACCACCCCATGAGCAAGCATTTGGTGACAGTGGGAAGGAAAAACTCCCTTTTAACAGGAAGAAAATCTTTAGAAAAACCTTTAGCAGAACTTGGCTCAGGAAGGGACACCTATCTGCCATAATGTGGTTGTTGGCCTTTTTCCACTTATGTGTGTATCAGATGTTCTCTCACTACTAGAAAAACTCAGTTTGGTCCCTCACTCACCGTGCACTATTTCCGCATGGCCTCAGACATTACAAAGACCATGTACTAATGAGCTGGCAGCGTGAAATCCATTTTATTTGGATCACACTTATACGCATATTTGCATTCTCACATACAGCTCTGGGAGGTAATGTCTTGAAAAGCTGTAGCTTACCTGTACTCTTGCACGAACAACATCCATGGGGTTGGTGATAGTAGAGGCGGTTGCTGCTGCCATTGGTCCTGCAACACCCTGCAGAATCAGGTGGGGGCACTCACTCGGTGCTAATAGGGATAACTGCTCTGGGAACACAAAAGATACAAAGTAAACAGTGTAAGGCCAAAGCGGTTCATATCCACAGGTTTTCCTGATCCAATTTTTTTTAAGCTGTGATCTTCATTAGCAGCTTCCTGCCCACTGCAGATGTCCGTCTGACTCTCTTGTGTGGTTTAGTTTTAATGAGGATGCATACTGTGTATTTTAAATGACGCTTAAAAAGTGACCTACCTGCATAAAAATGATAAAAAGGCCACCAGACTGCACTGTTTGGGATGTACGTGAGCAGCGATGCCACGTAGCCCCTGTAAAATCCTCTGAAGCCATCGGCAGCAAATATCTGCACCGTAATGTCACGGGTCTGTCCGAAACTCAGTTTGTGCTTCCTGGTTGCAAGACCCACTTTGGGTTTGGCCTTGAAGCGTGTCAGGTGCTCCCCTTGTCCTTGCATCATCAGATGCTGTGACACTATGTCTATGGGAACAGTGATGGTCTGAGCCACCAGGGACGCCATCCCTCCTGCCACCACGGACTTCACTGTGTTGCTGGGTGAGTACGTGTTCACATACATGCGCACCAACTCATAGGTGGTGATGTAACCCTGTCCCGCAATCAGGGTGAACGTATTGACCATGAAGCCACGATAAAGGCCGCGCACACCCTCTGTTCGGAGAATCTTGCAGAAGGCATCGAAGGTGCCCGAGTAGAGGCTCTTCCCCTTCTGCACTTGCAAGCGGGTGCGGATGAGGCTGGCTGGGTAGACGGTGGCCCTGGTGGTCAATGTCATGAAGATGCCCAGGGAGTAGAACTTCCTCTTGTCCAGGTCCTCCCATTCAATAATCTGGATTGCACCTTTCTGCTGCATGGTGCCGGCCTGGGCAGCGACGTACCACTAAAGCTGCAGATCAGCACTGATCACCATCCTGCCTGCAAGAACCAGAACCAGTCACCATTAAAAGCCCTGCAGTCAGATAAGGACACACATATTTATTCATTCAGAATTTAGACCCCATATTACTGATGGGAGACATAACCTTTTCCTCACAATTTCATGAGAAGAAAAACAAAAGGTAACAAAAGCTGCAACTTCATTTGGGGACGGTACTTTTTAAATTTCTGTTTTTCTACTCTTTGCTCTCTATGATGTAAATAGTATAAATGAGAGTGGATAACCTAATATGGCAATCTCAGCCACATACCTCTGGCTGTGAAAGCAGCTATCCCACCGACGTGCTGTTCTAACTTTTCGTCTCCAAGAGGCCACCAATCAGTAGAGTTCAAACACAAAAATGCTGACCAATCCCAGTGCTACCTCTCAGCCTCCTGGCAGATGCATCTATGTAGATTTTTTTTGAGTTCTGTGTTCACGAGATTTTCAGGAAATTTGACCTCTGACCTTGACCTAGAATTTGAGGTCGCCAGTATTCAAACCCCACCAAGATGTTTATCTTGAGTTATCATGTTCATAAAGTTGGGTGTTCACGCCACCCGACTGGCAGGGTGACAACAGTACCCGCTTCACCATGAAAGGTTGTGGGAGTATCTGGAGTTCACAGGTGATTTCCTTTAAAACTAAAATGCTGACTTTTAATGGTCTGAGAGTTTGCTTATATCATCTTATTATTGCATACTGCAGTTTCTTTTTTGTATTACAAGTAAGTAAGTAAGTAAAATTTTATTTATATAGCACCTTTCAAGATAAAATCACAAAGTGCTTCACAGAAGCTAAAACAACAATAAACCAAAAGCCAGTTTAAAAAGACAAGTGAGCAAGCTACACAAAAGAAGTGAGCGCACCCTCTGCACCAGGACTTAAATGTCAGCAAATCAAAACTATATCATTTTATCCCTGCAAAGCCTGAACCATTAAAATAATTGTCAGAGAGTTCCTTTTTATTTTTATTTTTTTAAAACAGGAAGATTTAATGAGGGGTGGCATGGTGCATGGTGGTTAGCACTGTTGCCTCACAGCAAGAAGGTCCTGAGTTCAATTCCACCATCAGGCCCGGGTCTTTCTGTGTGGAGTTTGCATGTTCTCCCCGTAATTGCGTGGGTTCTCCCCAGGTACTCCGGCTTCCTCCCACAGTCCAAAGACATGCAATTTGTGGGGATAGGTTAATCAGAAAACTCTAAATTGCCCATAGGTGTGAATGCAGGTGACTGTGAGTGCGAATGGTTGTCTGTCTATGTGTTCTGTCTGCCCTGCGACAGACTGGTCACCTGTCCAGGGTGTACCCTGCCTCTCGCCCCAAGACAGCTGGGATAGGCTCCAGCGCCCCCCGCAACTCTGAAAAGGATAAGCGGAAGCGAATGGATGGATTTTAATTAAAAAAATATTATTAAATATCCATTTGCATATTTATTCTAATTTACAAATTTGTGTAAGTTACACACTCTTACACAATCTTGGGGATGGGTAGTTGCTTCAGACTTCAGCACAGATGCTTTTCCACAGAATTGTCTGTGACAGCTGATAAAGTGAAAAAGGGAAAACAAAAAACACTGTAAATCAGACCTATTTGGATGCCATCCAAGGAAGAAAAAAAAAACCCCAACAACAACAAGACTCAAACCTGCAGTAACATGATGATGTCACTTTGTCAGATAGGATCAGGAGATTTCTCCTTCACTCAATAACGAAAGATGAAGCAACTTTTTAGAATTGAAAACCTCCGGCGGAACCTCAATTCTCATCACAGATAAACTCAACTCTTTTTGAAGCTTACAAAAGAGCAGGTTTTCTACAGTTGCAGTGTAATTACTGCAAGGTGACACACTGATTTTTTTAAATTATATTTATTTGTGTTTATTTAATATTGCATTTCTTGTTGTTGTATATTAGCAAATAAATATAACATTTAAACATGGCAAATTTATAGCCAAACAGCTAAATTATGTCATCTGGGCAGGTCACATGAAACTATTCAATTTTCAGCATACACACATACAAAATTTAAAACAAACAAACAAACAAACAAACAAACACAACCCAGACAAGACACCAATTTATCACATATATTACAGTATCCAAGGCAGTCTGACACAAGAAAGAAAAACAAATGGTGCCCACCCCTGGTCTGGCGCAACTTCTTAAAAACAAAAAAGTGGGAACGCCCCTGCACCTAACGTAGTTTTTCTGTTATGTGACAGGAGGGGAGGGGGGTAGTTAAGCTAAACAGATCTTTTTGGTCAATGTACACTAAGACCTAACACGACTTTAAGTCCACAACACTGCCCTGTGTGAACATCTAATTTTAACTTTAACTCCTTCAAAGTGGCTGGTCGACAAAAGCGGAAGCACGTGCAAAAGCACAGTGTGCACTTGTGGTTTGTTAGCTAGCAAACAACGCTACTGATACCATGCTGTGCGAATTCGTCCTTTTTAGAGAAACAAGGATTACACATAAACACCCACAAACACACCAACTAACCTTGCAGGCGGTCACGAAGCTCCGCTTCCGTTGCCAGTTCTGCAAAACTGAGTTGTTTTCTTAAACTCGCATGGCCTGCTCGAATACAAGAAGGGTCAAGTCTTCCGTCCATCAGTGCTGCGAACAAATGCCCTCAAATGTGATAGGTCATAAGCTAGGTTCTACCGCAAATTGTTGGTACAGATCTGCTTAAACCTCTGCTAAAGAAAATCAGGGGACGGAGAGTGGTTTCCTCTTTCAGGTGACCCCTATAGCTGGTATGTTTACGTAGTTACCTGCTTGTAAATTGCGACGATGATGGTGCATTTATGTCCCGAAACAAGCGTTGGAATTGCAGCAAATCACACACAACCAATGAGAACATTTCAATAATGTAGAAATTTTTACACAATCAAATTAAATCCATAAACGTGGTTTATTGTTTGTTTGTTGTGTTTACCGGTGGCAGTCTATGAGTTCACAATAAAGTTCTCACCTGTAACTGACAGCTGGAACTGTATCTTTGCATAGTCCGAGGCTCATTGAAGGTTGCACGTCGAGAGACGATGGCGCTATACTGTCACGTGGGGCCTGTGCGCTTTTAAAGTCACAGTCACTCGTATTAGCGTTTCTGTGTGCACAAATTAATCGCTCAATAGTCCATGTATATAAACTATAACTATGAAATACTGTACATTTTGAATGATTCCTTTTGGACATATGGGACATGTATTGTTTGTTTTAAGCCGTCGCAATACTTTTATTTTACTAGGATTTTTTTTTTTTTTAAAGAAAAGATAGAACGCTAATGTACACAAAAATCTACTTGTAAAAGATCCATCCACCCATTATTCATCCATTATCCAATTTAGGATTAGGGGGATGGGTGGGGGTGTGGCCTATCACAGCTCACTGTAAAACAGTCACAGTGATATATATTTTGAATGTTTATTTGTTTTTTCAATAGTGTATAAGAAAACATGTCATCAAATAAAAGTTTGTCGGACATGTAAAAACTGAACATGCATGGGATTAAAAAAATGATGCCATAAAATATTTATAGTGTATAGTTACTGACCCTGACTTTCTGAGCTTCTGTGGCTGAGGCAAGTAACGACATCTCAAACTTTAAAATATTTATGGTCTGCGGTGCTCCTGATACATTTAAGACCATTTGGAAGGACTTTATGGACCATGTTAAAACATGCACAAACAGCCACACCTTACACACACACACTCACTACATTGAACATTAACCAACATTTATTAAATAATAACTTTATGGTCTTCATCTCTGTCTTATGTGATCACAATAAGATTATAATATGGTTAACAAGATTCTTGTCCATGTTGGCATATAAGTAAATCAGTCAGTCAGTGTTTATTCCAGACTGATGGTGCATATAAAGAAAATCACATAAAATACAATGAAGAAGATAACAAATAAAATACACCCAAACTACCAGTGTCTCAGTGAAGACTGATAAAATGCAGGCCATATATCTGTTAAGCTCACAGTGATTTCATTCTCAGAAGGGTCGAGCTTGCAGTTATATTTATACATGACATTTCTTGATAAGCTTCTAATATACTGACTTCAGCTGTATAACATCTCTGAGCCACCTTGGCGTCCTCAATAACAATCTCATAGTGTCATTATATGTTACATGAAGTTTTCTTAAGCTTGCTTTTCTATAGTTCATACACAGGTGTTCTGTGTACAGTATGCTCAAAATAAAGAGATCTTCACTACGTCCGTTAGTCTTGTGCATGCGTTATCCAACATTGTCTATAAATATCAGCATCGTCTGTTATTTGATCTGTAATAAGACTGATCTCAATACAGATATTCATTTTGAGTTTTTTGTTTTTAATTGTATACCACTGTTTGGGGGCTAATAAATTAACAGATTTCACAATGAAACAATTAACATTAAGATAATTGTTTTCTAAAATTTTATGTTCAAATTTGCCAATGATCCAACTAATTCTGAAATAATTTACACAACAGTTTAATTGGAAAACACCTTGCTTCCCAGTTGTCTATAAGACATGTTATGGAAGAAAAATAGCACAAAATATTAAAAGTGACCAGTGTATGACATTAAAAAACAAAGAAACGGCCAAGATTTTGCTAGTAGTTGGCAGATGGGCGTGGTCATAGATCTATGTGATCTGATTGGTCGGCTCCGTGATGCCTGCTCAGTAGTGAGAACGGGTCGTGTTGATTTCAGGAGTCATCATGGCGTACACTTCCCCAGTCAAAGGTAAGGGGATTTCTTCTCTGAACCTTCCGTTAGAGCTGATATCTGATCCACCTGTTTGCCTAAAACACATATTTCGTTTTTATAAATACGTCCATGTACTGAAAACTGCTGTCGTTAGCTTTTTAAGGTTATATTCAGTGTATGCGGCGTCACACTGTCAGAGACATAAAAGCTAACGTTAGCTAGCTCGTTGATGCTCATCAGTGTACAACTAAACCGGGAAATTAGCTCATACCACAAACCAGTGTTGTCTTTTCTCTTCTTCCCGTGTTGTAACGGCTTTCGCGTGCATTGTATAACAGTAGACGTTGTGTCAAGAACCTTGCTTTTTCTTATCGCTTTAAGACGTCCACCCCGTAGAGCGATAAGTTGTTGGTTAGGGAGAGTGTGGCTTCACGATAAGAGGCAGCGTTAGCAGCCTGTTAGCCTTGAAGCCGTATTGCTCTCCTTGTCATCAAGAGGCATGCAAAGGTGACATAATGTACAGAGACATTATTGTCATGTTGTTAGTAATTAACATTGGCATCAAAATAATATCTTTACAAAGTGTGATTTCACGATATATTACCAGTGCGAGCTTTTTGGCTGAGATCTTTTGAAAACGGCTTTATAAATACAATACAATAAATACGATACCGGCAAATATCCACCAAGGAAAAAATAACAGTAAAAAAGGAAAGATCCACACGATGGATTAGCTTGGGCTGTTTTTGTAGTAATTCTGTAGTCTGCATAGCAGTAATATATTTCTTTCAGGAAGCCCGCTGCTTTTATCGGTGAATACAGGTCTCCAAAAGGATCTGTCGCCACTTCTGAGGATTTCACAATGAGTCATTGTTTGAGTTTAATTGTCTGTAATATGTGTTCTATATTTTTCCATTCTCAAAACCTTTGCATACAGTTTGTAAGAGATGACCATACCTGCTGGGCCAGAAAATTAAAGCTACTTTCACCTGCTCCAATAATCACATAGGGTTAGGGTCCACATATTTGATATGGCTTATTGTTTTTTAGACCGGATGCCCTTCCTGACGCAACCCCTCCAAGGGATTTGTGTCTCCTCTTGGGATCGACCCAGGGATCTTTCATTTGTTATGGGAATGTTAGAGGTTAAGAGCTGAACTGGTGCATAAAAAGAAAAATAAACTGTGATGAAAATGATAGATATAGCAAGGCATTTTCCAATTCCTTACACTGGAGTTGGAGAATGCCATTCGTTGTTCTTGTGGTAGTATTTTTCAACGATCAAAGCTTTCAGTTTGAACCAGTTTATGTCTGCATGGATATAACTGAGCTAAGTTACAACATCTTGTTTGCTTGCCCTCAGCAGCAGTAATGCCCCTGTTGCAGTGCTGCAATAGCAGCACTTGGATGCGTTTAGAGGAAATACCGCAGATAAGAAACCCCCAGTATGCCACTGATGTATATAATCAGATTTGTAGGATTTCACTGAACGGTTTTATGTGTTTATTTACAGTTAATTTTAAAATAAGTGCATTGCCTTTTACCCCTTTCAGGATTTACTAAAAATACCTTTTGAATTTAGGAAACAAATTCTACAAGGGAGTCTTTATGTTAAAGGTGGTTAGTTTTGAGGTAGTTCTGCTGTGTTGCATAACTATAAAAAAAAATTGTGTTGCTTTCAAAGTTAGAAACCTGAGCGTTAAAATTACAGTATGATGTCCTGTTGAGCGACCACTGAGCATTGCTGTGCCAAGAATGTGTAGAGAGCACAGAGAGCATTGGATACTGTAATATTCAATCAATATTTAACAGGTAAATCCTGATTGGACAGCCCTCAAGATTTTGATCCCAACCTGTCATGTCATGAAATGCAAATGTGCTTATTCTTAGCCTCATGCATGGAGATAGGTTCAGCTAACTACATTGTACAGGGGTAATTTTT
This sequence comes from Pelvicachromis taeniatus, assembly GCA_015108175.1. NCBI lineage: Eukaryota > Metazoa > Chordata > Actinopteri > Cichliformes > Cichlidae > Pelvicachromis > Pelvicachromis taeniatus. Next base: position 21,176 of record VURO01048991.1, read on the forward strand.
ACTACGTTTAAAGATGAGAAAAGAAGAATCAAAACTAAACGTATATCGTCTTTTTCTGTACTGCATTTTCATTTAGTTTATTTGCGTCATTCATTCTGCAGATTTTCAGTCATATACTATCCAAGAAACACATGTAAAATATCACTTCACGCAGGGGTGTAAAACATATGGCTAGAGGGCCAGAACCAGCCCTCCTAAGGGACAAGTCTGACCCACTGGATCCACTTTCTAAAGTGTGAAGCCAGGAAGTTTAGTGCTGTAAGTTGTTAAAAATTGATTAAAGCACTTTTATAACCATGACCTTTTATACCACATTAAAGGTAGATTGTTAAACCAAAGAGCTGTGCTCACATGTTTTATTTCTCATGACAGCAGACTGGCAGCATCTGGAAAATCCAAGACATATTTTTTGAAATTGCAGTTATTGTTCTAAAGACACATCAGGCCGGTTGTTCATGGTTCATTCAATGTGAACATGTTTAGGATGCATTTCTTCACTTTAAACAAAAAAGAAATCTATTAGTTTTTCATAGAGGTGTCCCACGCATTGGAGATCAAAGTGGGCTGTAAAGAATTTGACACGTCGGAAATAAAGTGACATTTGACTACACAGCTACTAATGGTAAATGGACTGGTTCTTATGAAGCCCTTTTCTATTCGAGCACTCAAAGCACTTTATACCACACTCATTTACTTAGATGAACACATTGAAGAGCATTCAGTATCTGATATGTTGCACAATGTTGCACTTGGTATGCAGACTGGATTGAACCAGCAACCATGTGATTATTTGATGGCCTGCTCTAGGTTCTGAACAACGGCCCCTCCCCTAATGACCACTAATAACACATGACATGTAAAAACACACTTGTAAGCCTCCAACTGGTTAGGTGTCTTAATTCTTTCCCTCATAAAGATGGCCTCCCCTGTACCTCCCCTGTAGTCTTAATGATGATTTTTGACAGATGAGCATATGTCAATAAAGATGTGGTTTGACAACCATTCAATAAGTTTTTACAAGGTAAGTAAGCGGCGTAGGCACAGATCACTCCAACTACTGCACACCTGGTTGCTTTGTTCTAGAAACAGGTCTGAAATATGACATCCAGAGAGGAAAAAGTGTGTCCTTGTTCTTAAATAACTTATCTCAGAACTTTTGGATGTCCTCAGCAGGTAAATGTGCAGATGCTTATTGGTTGAAAAGTGGGCTTGAATGGGAAAGGGAGCAACAGTGGAGTTCACTGTGAAGTGGGGAAGCATAGGAAAAAACATAAGAGATCAAAAAAGCAGCACAAGAAGCACAGACAGTGGCTGCAGTGGAGAATTTTCATTGTTTTTAACAATTCACTCTTTTTTGTTTCCATGCCAGCGGGAGCTAAGCTAAAGGACAGAGAAACAAGAGTAGCCAACAAACTGGTTGTTCAACATATTTTTCTCTTTGCACCTTTGATGAGTTTTCAACTAAAACATGTAGATGATGGTCTTCAGCGCTCTGCATAGGACTGTTCTTCAACCTTGCTAGTCCCTTAAGTACTCTAAAGCCTAACCAGATCAAAGTATTAGATGTAATTTTCTAAGTTAAAAAAAACGAACTGAAACTATTGTTTAGATAAAAAACAGTTTTCTTGCCTTCATAACATGGGGTTAGAGTAGATGGAGTACTTCATGTGAATCAGCAGGTAGTTAGGTTTGCTTGACTATTTGGGTATTTCTCAGGCTTCAGAGTTTTATTTTGATGAGTGTTCTTTTTTTTCCCCTTTCTTGCTGCAGAGCACCTGTACAGCCATCTAATCGACACACTGAAAGATAGCCAGATCAAGTTCTTCAATCCATACAAATTAAACGATCCACGATATGGTGAGTAACAGCCTTCCAACTGAAATGTTTTTACAGGGTATGGTGTTATTAAAGACACTGCAAACTCTTTTGTGTCTCAGGATAGTTGTTTAAGGTAAAAGGATTGTCTTGAATTAACACTTAAAAGGCATTGGTGCGTTGGTGCTTTCATTTGTCAAAAAAGTCACATCTCGACAGTTAGCAGTTGTCTAACAGGGGCAGTTAATAAAGAGTTAGGCCTAATTACACACTGTTTGCTGAGGGAAATAACTGTTTTGTTTGCTCTGTGCAGACAAGCTGCCTCTATCCATCCGTGTCTTACTGGAGGCAGCAATTCGTAACTGTGATGGCTTTTACACAAAACAAGAAGACATCCAGAACATCTTGCACTGGCAGCAGGAGCAGAATAAAGCCGAGGTGCCATTCTCTCCCGCTCGGGTCCTCCTGCAGGACTTCACGTGAGTTTCACAGGGCTTTCTTAGCATCAGCGTTGTGCTCTGTGTGTTGGGAAAACATGAGATGAAATCAGTTTATCTTCAGTTGGAGAAAGCAGAATGGATAGATGAGTGATAAGATGTGGGTGACGCAAGTGACCCACCAGCAATTAGCTTATCAGATCTTTTATCATCTTTCCTTGTGTTTTGTGCCATAAACAAGTGTGTGTGTGTGTGTGTTTGTGTTTATATACATTTCCTGACGTCCGTACAGTGGTATTCCTGCAATGGTGGACCTGGCAGCAATGAGAGACGCTGTGGCCAAACATGGTGTGGATCCCAGCCTGGTTAATCCTAAATGCCCCACAGACCTCATAGTAGACCACTCATTACAGATTGATTATAGCAAATGGTATGTTTATGTTTATATTAACCGTTTTTGTGAATATAAATTCTCTGTTGATTATAATGGAAAAATCAGATTAGTAAAAATATATTCTCGCCATAATTGTGCTGATTTGCGTTATGATTTTAATGTTTCTTTTTACATTTTTATCCACAGTGCCATACAAAATGCTCCCAACCCTGGTGGAGGGGACGGTCCAAGCCAGGGGCCCTCTCGCTCAGTACACTCCAGGCCTCCGTCCAGAGGGGGCACTCAGTGCGGAGGCCAGCGGGGCTCCTGCAGTAAATCGGCCTGCAGCGACCCCCCAGCCTCCCCAGGTGGACCTCCAGCCTCTGTCCAACAGATTGAAAATACACCTCTCCTCTGCCCTTTCCACCTGCAGCCTGTCTCTGAGTAAGTTTTAAAGGATGCTGGGGGCACGGTCTAATATGCACTATGAAGGTGATTAAATTAAAACAGCAGTTGAATACAGTAACTGTGGAGGAGATGTGAGCTGCTGTGCAGTTGTCTTTTATTAATGTGTTGATAAAACATTAGAGTAGATGATTCTGCTGGCTGAGGAAATTGTGCAGCTTTTGAAATTCTCACAGATGTTACATTTCTGTTTGCAAAATGACCTGAAAGCTGCCCTCTTTTGAGAGCATGAGAACATCTGATTATCATGAGTTGACATACTGACATAGAATTCCCCCTTTCGCATGTTTGCTGATGACTTATTCCTTTTTTTTTTTCTGCAGAGTTGAAACAGCTTTGAGAAATCAGGAAATGGAACTGAGCAGAAACAAGGAGAGGCTTCAGTTCTTTAAGGTAAAACAAGAAAAATGACTGCTGCTGCAGCCTTTATATGATTTGGAGTTTTTATAACTGAGTGAAAAAAGTCACAGTTCTGGTTTATGTAGCAAAACAATTTTTAAACAGTTGAATGCTAACATGTTCGACACTGTTCCCAAACAGTGGTGTTCGAAAGCATTTAAGAATGTGAACGTGGTTCCTCCGGACGTTGGTGCAGTCCACCAGTTGAACTTGGAGTATCTGTCCAGAGTGGTGCAAGTCAGCGACGGTTTCATCTACCCTGACAGCGTGGTGGGAACCGACTCTCACACCACGATGATTAACGGCTTGGGCATCCTTGGCTGGGGTAAGAGATTTTCTGATATTTTGACAGTTGTTGGCATTTTGTAAACATGAGAAAATGCTCAGTGGCTGTAATGTACATCTGTGTTTGAATAGCACTTCTGAGAAATGAGAAGAGGTGATAAAGAGGCACAAATTCAAGATTCAAGAATTTTGAATCAAATAAAAGTTGCATACTAAAAGGACAGGAAATACAAAGACCAGATTATGTCCAAGACAAAACTTTGCAATGCAAACTTCTCTGCTACTAAAATGCTTCTAATTTTGCACTCCAGATAAAAACAAAATGGGACACTGGTATGAAAACAGGTGTACCAGAGGATAAGTGGCACATCAATACCCAATTCAAACAGAAGGTAGTTATGACATTTTAGAAAATCCAGGAATAATGGGTAAATTAAGCACTATCAAATGATTCTTGGAGAAATTGTGGGACACATTGTCTTAAACCAAGAATATTTTTGGAGGATGTATTTAAGGCACTTAAACAAATCCTCCGTCAGAATTTTCATGAAGAATTTGAAGGCAGATGCATTAAGGGTATAGCAACATGCTAACCTAAATAATCAAGTGTAAGTGTGCACTGCTTTTTTAGCGTACGGTGTTTCGGATGAAAAAAAAAGTCCAATATTGTCTGTAAGGAATTGCTGAAGACTGTGTGATCTGACTAAATCTGACCGCTCAGGAGTATTTAGAGGAGTGCTGCATTATTCCAAACTGTTCCACCATGTAAACTTTAAATCTTCTCAAATCTCAGTTGACAGTTGTGCAGAAGAAGAACACAAAATATAATAAGACATGCAGAGACATCTTCATTGTGGAACAATCTTTGTGTAGAAATGTAACTAAAAGAATACCCATATCCAGACTTTTTAGTCACAATATTGACACTGCGCCCTTGTCGGAAATATTGACCAGAGCTTTTTTTTAAAATTTTCGCTGGTGTAGACAGTTCGTAAATGAAAAGTTGAAAGTGAAATAAAAGCTAACAATTTTTACTGTATTTTTCTCTCAGGAGTCGGGGGAATTGAGTCCGAAGCCATAATGCTGGGCCAACCAATATCTCTGACTCTCCCTCAAGTAGTGGGCTGTAAGCTGGTGGGCTCCATTAACCCGTTGACCACATCCATAGACATCGTCCTCGGTATCACAAAGGTCAGTCTTCTCTTATGTTTCTTTACATGTTGAGAGGGAGCTGTGGTATGAGGATGCACCGATCTGATGCTTGGATCAGATATCACTCTGACCCTGACTCGCAAAGCAAGGTCGGCTTTCAATGGCAACAGTTCAATCACATTTGATTATATATAAATAGTAATGAAATACAATCTGAAATAAAACATGACCAACTAAATGAATTTAATAACTTGAATACATTTTTTTTTACTTAATTAAAAATGTGTATTCTTTTATTTGTTTTATGAAGCAAGAGGTTGATATTTAGTTTCCACCTGACCTAGAGATACGGTGTGAGAAACACAACTAATTAATATAACACTGGTATTGGTTGGTAGGTTGTAAGATGCCTAGAGCCAAGAATATGTGTTTCAGCACTGGTTTGGTGCATATTTACTGTGTAAAAGGTCAGGTGTTTTTAAAAGTGTAATTTTATCATTCGAAACTATGGAAATCAAAGGAAAATTGAAGGATGAGTCTGTGTTGTATAAAAGTCATCTTGTTTCTTTATGTGTAATTATTTCTTGTGCTTCCCTTTTTTTCTTCTTTTTTTTTGTCCAGCACTTACGGCAGGCTGGGATTGCTGGGAAGTTTGTTGAGTTTTTTGGACCTGGAGTCTCCCAGCTGTCAGTCCCTGATCGAACCACCATTGCCAACATGTGCCCAGAGTACAACGCTACTGTCAGCTTCTTCCCTGTCGACCAAGTCACACTCAAGCACTTTAAAAAGACGAGTGAGTTAGCCACAACTACCGTTTATGTATTTACTGTTTATTTTATTTTATATTTTTAGTTTCCCAGGCCAATATGTCATTATCCACCATTCCAGATTTTACCCAGGAAAAACTTGAATTGTTGGAGTCTTACATGAAGGCTGTAAAACTTTTCCGAAGCTATGAAGACCCCTCAGAAGACCCCCAGTACTCTGAGGTAATTTGACAAGATGTGATCTTTAAAAGTCTCTACTGAAAAGTGCAGACTTTGAGAGATTTTATTTTATGAATACTTTTACAGTACATTGCCAAAGGCTCACATAATGAGGTCATTGTTTTTACAAATGATCCCTGTGAGCCAAAAGCTCAGTTTCAGATTTTATTTTATTTTTTTAACTCTTGGTTCTCGAGGCCTGAGTCACACAGGCCTTGGGACTGGTCAGCAGCCACCTGGCAATCTTCACTGCATTCTCCAACTGGTTGGCAAGTGTTTGCTGGCAGTTGCTCGGTGAAGTTGGTTGCAAAGAGGTATGTTGAGCTGCACTGAAAACCACCTTGCGATTGCTTTGGTCGTTAACAGTTTGCCATGGTTGCCTGTAGTTTGAATGAAAGGCGCCAGATTGTCTGCAGACATTTGCTGACCCCTGGCCGAGCATTAGTGGAACTGTGAAACGTGCCTCCCACACTGAAAACGCAGAGTGCCCGCCTCCAAAGTAAAAGCTGCTCCTTTTGAAACATGTTGGTTGTGGCAGCAAGGCACAACTTTTACTTTAAAGGTAAATGGGTTCAGTTTCCACATTTACACTTCACCCTTTCAGGTTTCATTACTCAGCTAATAGTTGGCCAGTGTTTACAGAGAAGTCGGCTTCTTCCATGAAAACTGTGGGGAACAGTCTGAGGCCAAAGAAATCACAGGGAACCTCAGGGAACCACTCGCCAACTCGTCGGGGAACACATGGAGACTTTGGGGGGGCTCACTGACTGACTTTAAGGCCTCACTGAGGTCTAATATGATCGTTTTAGGAACACAACTTTGACTGTTGGCACAGAAGCCCCACCCACGCTTTAGCCAGCCAATCGGAAGATGGCTGGCTAGAGGAAGAGGAACTAAAACTGGTTATTTCAGACAGTGGGTAATTCGAGGGGAATACAAATGTGGAGATATGTGATAAGTTTTTTTTCTACAGATTTGGTGTGGTGTTCTGTTATGAATATGTTTTTATGAAGTTAAAAAAATGTAGTAATGACACTGTGACAAGCCCTATAAAGGCTATGTTTGCAAATAGCAGCCCAGGGGTCAGAAGTAGAGGTTACTACTTTTCATTATGAACCAAGTTACAACTACTGATCTTTGTGCAGGTGATTGAGTTCAACCTGAGCTCCATGGTGCCCTATGTGAGTGGACCGAAGAGGCCGCAGGACAGAGTGGCAGTCAGCAGCATGAAAGAAGACTTTCAAAGCTGTCTTGATGAGAAGGTAAGATGCAAGAACTAAACAATATAACTTTCACGTTAACTCTTGTGTATTTTGGTTTTTAGTTAAGCTGCAGGATTTGCAGTGTAATTATGTTTTCTTTGGTTTGTCTTTAGGTGGGTTTTAAAGGCTTCCACATCGCTAAGGAGAAGCAGGAGATCCATGTTCCTTTTTTGCACGGTGGTCAGGAGTACCAGCTGTCCCATGGCTCAGTGGTCATCGCTGCCGTCATCAGCTGCACTAACAACTGCAATCCATCTGTTATGTTGACTGCAGGTAAAGGACTGACTCAAAGAAAGATCCTCCCTAATTCTAACATAAAAGCTCAACAGGCTGGGAACTATTGGTATAATTTTTTTTTTAGGGGATATTAAAGTGTCACATTGTACTGTCATGTTCTAGCAGCTTGATGTGTTTACTTGCGCACACAACAAGACAAGCCCAGATATGTCTGACAGCAAGAGCCTGGTGCCAGTCTCTAATGATATTTAGTAAAAAGGGAGCGACTCCAGTCGCTTAACAGAGCACCATGCTTGCAAATAGGAGGAGCTAACGGTGGATGGAAACGACTGAAGTGGTTCGATGGTGGAAACAAAGCTGGTTGAAGAGTTTTATGCAAGAAAATATTTGTGTCTTTTATTACGTGAGAATATCGTGCAGCAACCTGATGAATTACATGGTTAGTTAATGTTAAACTAAAGTGTTAAGCAGTCATTGTATACTTTATTATTAATGTTTTATAATTTCCATGGAAAAGATGGCTGCTTTTGTGGTTACATTTAACTTGTGTTGTGTCACTGAATATAATGTTGTTCACTACTACTGCAGTATAATGCTGCTGCTGCTGACACTTTTTTTCAATAGTCACACTTTGAATCAGGTGGTGCGTCATCATTGATACAAGCTCGGTGGAAAATGTCCTCCATTTATTTAAACTTATAAATCCTGCTGCCTGCAAGCATCAACAAAATGCTGTTCATTATTTTTTTTTTAAATATTGACATAAATATTATTATTATTGTAAATTTTCTTGAAATAATTTTGGCTCTTTTTACTGCCACTCTCTACATTCTTTCACAGTCGCAGCATTGCATAACGTAGAGGTATTTGTGATTGACAGGGCTTCTGGCCAAAAAGGCTGTAGACGCCGGGCTTCTCGTCAAGCCTTATATCCGGACCAGCCTGGCTCCCGGAAGTGGCATGGTCACGCACTACCTCAATGCCAGTGGAGTCCTGCCTTACTTTAATAAGCTGGGGTAAGTGTCTGTACAAAGCAAGAACACAGACACAAATATCTCTTTAGCACCAAGGCAATGACTTGGAATAAACTGCTATTTGCTCGTCTGAGGAGGGATGACTTGCAACAGAACACTTTACTACTGGCCAGCTAGTAGGAAACACATAATAAAGTGCTTTGAGCTCCGGGAGAGTAGGAAAGCGCTGTATAAGAATCAGTCCATTTAAATGGTCAAAAGTGCATTTCCACAAAAACTTTAATCTTTTATATATGTATAGTGTGAAGTTGGTCTTATGTCTTATGTAAAGCACTTTGTTTTGTCTAGTTAAAAAGAAACGTAAACTTGAAGCCTCAGTCACAGTCTGAATGCTGGCTGGCATCTTCGACCACTAGGGAAAAGTTTATATCCCTAACTGATTGCCGAGTTTGCTGGATATCACTGGGTGAACCAGCAGTCTCTGTTTCCAGTCTACGCTGCAGTTTGTCAAGTTTCACTACAATTTGGCAGTTGGCATCGTCCATGCAAACTACAGAGAACCTGGTACTGACAAAGCAATCATAGGGTTTTTGGTGAAGCGCCGTTTTTCCAGGAGTGGCTAAAGTTCTGACCACTAGCACCAGAGGGCTTTCAGGTTAACGTCCACTTGCTTGTGCAGGATGTGCTTGCGAATTGCTCCATTCGAGCGGTAAAAGGGTCACCTGTTGTTGTTCACATTGCTTGTGAGATGGAGGGAGGTGCTGTAGGCCAGGCTGCGTAACCTTAGACCAATAGTTTAACCGCCGTTTTTATGTAAATAAAATCTGAATAACTAAATGAACTGATCTTGTCTGTTGCCGACTGCTGCAGGGTATAGCAGCATTTAATCTAGCTGGGGGGGTTTTTGCACACATCCAGAATTTATAAAATTGGGTTCACCATGAAAGCATAAGGAATGTGTAAGTAATCTTCCAAAAGTCATGTTACTGTCACAACACAACCTTTAACAAATCTGCCCAAAATTACTGTTTTAAGAGGCAAACAATACATCAACTTTACTGAAAGCCATTCATAAATGTATTTATGACTTTATGTTCATTTTAAGTTCTTGCATTAATGTTCATGACCAGATAGCGCCATGGTTTAGAAATAAAGAGTGTTGAGCTTTGTCAGCATTGTGTTCTAAACCAGTAAAAACTTTGAGCTTGTGTTAATTACTACCTGTTAGATGCAAGGTTTGTGTGCTAAGGTGGTGACACAAAAGACGCCTGAATGATTCATATCCTTTAAACAAAACTGTGTTGTCTTTTCCATGACAGGTTTGAGGTGATTGGTTATGGCTGTGCCACATGCGTGGGGAACACGGCGCCGTTGCCAGAAGCTGTCGTGGATGCAATCAAACAGGTTGGATCCTCATCAGGCTGAAAGGTGCTGCTGCTGTTAGAGCTGTCAGAGCTTCATGATCTCTTTTGTTCTAGGGGGATCTGGTGGCCTGCGGCGTGCTGTCTGGCAACAGGCATTTTGAAGGGCGCCTGTGCGACTGTGTGCGTGCCAATTACTTGGCGTCCCCTCCCCTGGTGGTGGCTTATGCTATTGCAGGCTCTGTGGGAGTCGACTTTGAGAAGGAGCCTTTAGGTAAGGATTGTGCTCTATTAAAGGGTTCTACCTCAGAGTGAGGATCATCAGAGGATTTGGCAGATTACACTGAAGGGGCATGTTGTGAGTCTGTGCTTTGTATAGGCAGGTATAAGCTAAAGAAATCCTTTATTGCTAGAAATATTAAAAAATAAAAAATAAAAGACTTTATTTAAACCTTAAGCTGGAGACATCCCGAGTTCTTGTCTTTGTATTTTCATTTTTTTTCATTTTCTCAATACAACTTGAGACATTCTTAAATAAATTCTTAAACATTTGGTTTCTTGTTTGTTTGCTTAGGTTTGACATCAGATGGGAAGGAGGTGTATCTACGAGATATCTGGCCGTCCAGAGAGGAGGTCCAACAAATTGAAGAGGACACAGTTTTCTCCTCCATCTTTAAGGATCTAAGGGGAAGGATGGAGGTCAGGAGATGAGCTTTATTACTTTTCGTCACCTTCTAATGCAGTTGCTGCACAGCATGAGCAGCAGTGCGGTGCTCCTTCTGTCTGCCTGCACATTTGGAAACAGTGCACCTGAAAAATATCCTTTTTTTCAGCAGTGTGAACACAGCTGATGTAGAACATTCTCTGCTGGGCTTTAGATTGAGAGAGAGAAACTGTGGAAATTGATTGATCCTGAATTGCAAAAACTGCTTTAGAATAAAAGCGCGAGACAGACCACTGGAAAACATTCTTTGCTTTTTTTCTTTTTTTTTTTAATTTAATGTGATTTCTTTCTGTCTTTCAGAAAGGGAACACATTTTGGAACAACGTTGACTGTTCAGACTCTCTTCTTTTCCCCTGGGATCACAAGTCCACATATATCCGATCACCGTGTTTCTTCAGCAAGCTGGTAAGCGCTCTGGGCTGCACATCCTTTGACTGTATGTGGACCTTGGAGATGTTTTTATGATGTTTTCACTTCTGTAGTGTTAAATGTTTGAATGCTTGCTTTTTCAGTGTAAAGAGGTGCCTCCTCCTCAGTCAATAGAAAATGCACATGCCTTACTGTTCCTTGGGGACAAAGTGACCACGGACCACATTTCACCAGCGGGCAGCATTGCAAGGGTCAGCGCTGCTGCCAAGTACCTAATGAGCAAACGGTCAGTTTCAACCTTCAGCCCTTGTGGACACATACACTTTAATGTTTCAAGGCAGCTTCGGTTGCACAGCTTTGCAATCATATAATCAACCAAGGTCAGGTTAACAAAGATGATGGCAGTGGTTTAAAATTGGGATTAAAAGTTTGACTCTCTAAATGAGAACATTTCAGCACATATTTCAAATCTAAAGGAATAAGTGGTACAAAGGGATTTGTAGTTAAACAGTTTTTTGTAGTTAAAATCTGCTTCATGGTCTGATCAGCCCCCTTTGGCAATCATCCCTGACGCTGCATCGCCGCCATCACAGGGCAGCAGAGGAGTATGGCGTTATTTTTGTGCCTCTATTCTGAGCGCACGTAAATAATTTTTGCAAGTACAAATGTTGCGTTTTGAGGAGAAAATTATTTTTCTTATTTAAAAGCCTAAGTTGAGCGAACAAAATTCATTGCTGTGTGCAAGAAATGTATTTCAGTGTTTGCTATTATCCATACACACACACAATAACAGCCCCTCTCACTCGGTTTTGGCATTTGCTCTTTCTCAGATCTCTGCGGACCTGCTCTCAGTGTGTCGCTCCCGCTCTCAATATCTCTGCTCCCTGTGTGCTCAACGCATTCTGTACAACATTATATTTGTGCCACAAAAACAACCAATCACAGACTTGGATGTAAAAATTTTGGTTGGCTGTTTTGGTCTCCAATCAGCTCACTAGCTACTGCATTTTGAGAGCAAGAGCGACACACTGAGAGCAGGTCCGCAGATGTCCGTCAGCACACAGAGCAAAGATCTGAGCACGAGCAAATGCAACAAGTGAGTGAGAGGGGCTGTTATTGTGTGTGTATATGGATAATAGCAAACACTGAACTACATTTCTTGCTTGAATTTTTGTTCTCTCAAATTAAACTTTTCTTCGCTCAAAATTATTTTCTCCTCAAAATGCAACATTTGTACTTGCATAAATTATTTACGTGCGCTCAGAATAGAGGCACAACAATAACGCCATAGAGGAGGTCAACCTGCACCTGTTTGTGTTGACACTATCCATCCGCCGTAACACACAAATGTAAAACACAAGTTTATTTCTCACCTGGAGATGCAAAATAAAACTATAGTGAGGCAGATGTGATTCATTAGTCTGCTGATAATTTAATGCATCAGTGAGGAAATGAACTAAATATCAGCTCAGCTGGTGAGCTGTCACCATTATTGAATCAACCATAGGAGTATGGAGGGAAATCCAGGGTTTCTTTCAGCAGAGTTCATACATTATGAACCTTGAACATCCATACTGCTTGTTAGAATTTAATGTATTGTTTGCAGAGATGATCAAATGAATTTTGGTAAGATCTTTTTCACTTTGATAATTAAAAGACAGTTCAAATCAGTTCAGTTTTATTTATATAGCATAAAATCACAGCAACAGTCACCTGAAGGTGTTTTTTTTTTATTGTAAGAAAATGATTGTGCAGTAACAGAGAGAACCACAACAATCGAGACAAACCTCTGAGCAAGCAGTTCGAAAGGAAAAACTCCCCGTTAACCTGATATTGACTAATGTTGCTGACTTTGAATTCATTCCTCAGACTGACACCGCGAGAATTTAATTCATACGGCGCTCGCAGAGGGAATGACGCCGTGATGACCAGAGGCACGTTTGCCAGCATAAAGCTCCAAAATCGATTCATCGGGAAACCAGGCCCGAAGACTCTGCACATTCCGTCAGGCCAGACAGTAAGTGCAACACAGCCTCACTGGCTTCCTTTTAACTCTTGGCAAATATTGGGCTGCTTTGGTTTTGCTGATGCACCCACCCATGCTGCATGAGCTGGCTGTTACCCCGGGCAGGTCTGTGACCTTTGGTTGGCAGCATCTGTGTGTCTATCACCGCTGGTTGCTGTAGGTTCAGGCCAGACTCGGCGCTGTGTTGTTTCTGCTGTATCAGAGCAGCTGCACATAACTGTTCTCTCTTCCTGGGTGTCTGCTCAGCTGGATGTCTTCGAGGCAGCTGATCGCTATCAGAGAGATGGCATTCCCCTCATCATCCTGGCAGGCAAAGATTACGGCTCTGGAAACTCCAGGGACTGGGTGGCCAAAGGACCATACCTGCTGGTAAACAAGCTGCAGTTTTTCACTTGTAATAATTTAGCAGAGTTTACACTACAGTAGTTTGACCCACTGTGGAATTTGGAAATGACAGTGCATGTTCAGCACGCACTTTTTGTCTACTTCCTTGCTTTCTTTGTGGTCGCAGGGGGTGCGTGCGGTGATTGCTGAAAGCTTTGAGAAACTGCACAGGAACCAGCTGGTGGGAATGGGCATCATGCCGCTCCAGTTCCTGTCAGGCCAGAACGCTGACTCACTGGAGCTCAGTGGGAAGGAAAGATTTAGCATCAACCTGCCGGAGAGCCTCAGTCCAGGGCAGGAGCTTACCGTCAAGGTATGCAACTCTTGCTGCATTCAACTTCACACGCAGCCTCTGCAAATCTAAAGTTATTTTTAAGCTCTAAACTGAATGATGAAACATGTCGGTGACAAAATGTGTTAAAATGCTGATTTCATGGGTTGAAAATGGCTCAGCTGCTCTTTTAAATCATTCCAAACCTTGTAACGTGTATGTTGAGAAAGTTGCCAAAGAAGGACAGTTTTAAAGGTTAGGTTATTGAATAAAATAAAAAAAATCTATTTATATTTATATTAGTGGTGTAAGAGTTAACATGAACTGATCGGCGTTAACGCATCAAAATTGTCAAATCCCCTTTAACGCAGATGAATCCATGTGAGGGGTTACTCAGCATTATCACGACTAACGCCATTAACAATGAACCCATCTGGAGCACCGACTAATGACCGCATTAATGTTGACAGGACATATATATAATATCTCAGTCACGTTCGGTTCTCCTTGCTGAGTGGTGAAGTGACCTGTGTGTTTCCTGTTTTCTTTTGCAGACCAGCCAAGGAAAGTCCTTCTCCGTCACCGCCCTGTTTGACACCGACACAGACGTTATCTTGTTCCAACACGGAGGGCTCCTCAGATACGTTGCTCGGACTTTGCTCTGAAAGAACAGCAGCCCCTCGGCATTTAATGTCTTCATCGTGGATGGGAAAAGCTCACAGAGCTGGATTAACGTCTCCAGACTTTAGCGGAACGTCAGTTTTAAGACCCCCGCAGCTTCTAAATCACTACACATTGCTGTTTCAGCATTTAAAAGGACACAGTTTCTCCTCACAAGATCATCCAGACTCGAGAAGAAATGGTGACTGTCACTCAGTAAGGAGATTGTATCCTAGACTAACTGCTGAACATAGTTTTTGGTGTTTTATCATACTGAAAGGACTTTTCTTTCAACATGAGATGAGCCAAGAAGAAATTGATCCTCGTTCATTTAACTTAAAAAAAAAAGAAAAAGAAGAAGAATTTGATGAAAGGCTAAGATGGTGCTAGGTACGATGGCATGAATACTTTGCTTTTAGAGCGTAGTACCAC
>VURO01048992.1:0-21187 GCA_015108175.1 Pelvicachromis taeniatus
TTTACTTAATCAGTGTGTTATTCTTGCATCAGCACCATGTTGTGTTATGGTTCCCGCGCACAACTTGATGCTGTGAGATGTCCCATTTCTGTTAGCCCAGATTGGCCCAAGCATGACTGTGTGTCAAGGCTGAAAGCCAATCAGTGGGATCCAGACACTAGGGCCAGATAAATTTTCAAGGCTGCATGCAAACACCGTAGGGACAGATTGTTTCACCGTTGGCTACGTGCTGTCAGAACTGTACGTGTCACAGATGCATTAAGTGAAGGTGGACATTTGGGCTGGCAGAGTGGCAAACTAGTCTTATCCAATCCCTCATCCTGTACAATTTCTACTCCCAGTCTAGACTTTTGGTGAACTTTAAGAACTTGAGGCCCGTTCACACGATGATTGAACCACTGGATGGTTGTAGCTCGCACTGATTTACAGTGTGTGTGTGTGTTTTTGTATTCCTGTCTTTATTACTGGAATAGATCATAGCTTTAAGTCACTCAAAGTAAAACCAGAAACCCACACATTTTGCTGCGTTAAAAATGATGTGTAAAAATATCATCGAGCACCATCCTTTTTCCATCTAAGAAAGCAATGTGACAGTACTCTGATAAAGCAGCGTGGCTTCCTTGTTCACAGCAACTACTGTCAAAAGCGAGCTCTGGGGGACTACTGCTTCTGTCAGGTGAGAGAAAGGTGTGAATGTTGAGGAAATGCACACAGCAAACAGTGCTACTAGATGGCTACAAGGGCGTGCATTCTTCCAGTTTTAAGGTGAAGAGATGACTGTGAACACCTGAAGCTTGGGTTCACATATAAACAGTGGCAGTATATTTAGAGAGAAGCTAGCTCTCTAACCAAAACGGATTAACAGCTGCTCAATTCTGGCAAAAATCATATTCAGAATTAGTATTAAGTCAATATTGAGGTACCGTAATAATCATTTAATCAATTACTTACCCCGACTCTGGAAAAGTTGACTTTGTCTTTTTTGTTTTTCACTTGATCGTGTCAGATAGTTATGAAAATATTTTCTAGGCTTGCAACAAGGAAACTTAGCAAAGAGTTTCCCAAAGAAGAGACCTCATAATTTCTTATCCACACCCAAATATGTTAATTGCAACTACACAGACTGTAAGCTTAATAGTTAATCTGTGTTATTGTAACATACTGGTGTAGCTGCTTGGCTGGGAAGCACCAAGGCATGGACGTGCACGCTGGGGGCTACCGAGGCTTTCTAACATATTACCGTCAAACCCTCTTCAATCTCTTAATCTATTGCTCAAAGATGCTCAAAGCATACAGGATTCCACAATTCAGCTGCAGTTTCACAAACTTTTAATATTGGAATAAAATTACTTCCACAGATGAGACAAAAATAGAAAGAAGACCATGAATCAGCCACACAATGGGCTGTCGGATTCAGGCTTCTCCCCAAACTAAACTATTACTAAACTAGACTTTTAAAAAAAATCAAACCTGAAATCTGGAGTGGCGCTATTCCCAACTCGACCTAAAATAAATATGCAAATCTGAGGAGTAATGTAAGTGCTGATGGAGGTGAGGGAGAGAGAGAGAAAGAGTCAGCCTGCCAACCACTCTCTGCTTCTCAGGCCTCCTATGAGTGCAGATGAGCCTTCTGCTGCCAGTCAACACTAGAGATAAATTGGATAGCAGGCTACTCAGGATTGAGAAACAAAAGCTGGTGCGCTTTCTAGCACACGTAACAGTCCACATTACAAACTGCAACTGACCAATATTTTCCAGCCCTCATGCAGATGATGTTTTACTCTGAGTCCATGAAGTGAGAACTTACCTGCAGTAATCAGTTGTGTACTGTGGAAACTCACTGTGGAAACTCACTGTATTCTATCTGCTCAGCACCAAGCAGCAGACGAACATATTTAGAGACAAGCCGCTGTAAATGAGTAAAACGTTTAGCATTTAAAGAGCATAATCTTTCCTTTTATACTTGCAAGAAGAAAAAATATGGGTTAAAAGGGGAGTGGAGTACCGGACTTAAATTTCCACTGGGCATTGTGCAATATATTCATTTATATGGAGCCATTTAACCAAGAAATGTGCAACTGCAGGATCAACGTTTTGAAAGTACGAGAGCGTACAAATGTGCTGACTCCAGATATAAGAGATTAAAATGGTCTCCATTAGAATCTCATTGATTTGCAGTAATTGTTTGTGCAATGTTCACTCTCCTCGAAACAACTATTTTTCACGCAGTTCAGTGGGGGTCAGTATCATACGGTGAGCTACACAGGAATCAGTTAAATATCTACGTGTTCGAAGAATATGTGCGTTTGAGTGAGTGAACATTTATCAGCATTTGCTGACACTGTATTAGCACCTAAAGGGCCCTGGTGTGCTGACAAGGTGACATATAGATCCCTATAGACAAACTGAAGAAGTGGCAAAGGTGCAGTAATTGGGTGAAGCTGTCATTTACCATTGTTAATGTTAAAGGCTGGTCATCCATCAGAGCTTTCTGAAAAGTAATACCTGTTTCTCTGCCACAGGCAAAGTTTTCTAGCAGGATTTAATCAATCTTCTATTGTATTTGTGCACAGAATATATCTAAGGTATTTAGCATTATACACAAAATATATGCACTGCAGTAATACAATCCTGCCATAAAGTAAGATTTTGGTCTTTAAAACAAATATGATGCAGCAAAAACAAGAAGAAAAAAAAACAGCTGTTATGACACAGAGAGCTGTATAAAAGTTGACCATCACTCCTCTTATCTTTGATCTCAGAAAATTGGGTTAAAATCCTGGATATGTTTTCAAAAGTGAACTTTTTTTCTTTTTTTTTTAAACAGTTGATATCTGCAGGGGTGTCCATCTTTTATATACAGCCTGTGGTAATTGCATATACACCAAAATTACATTTGTTCTGTTTAGCTGATTCAATCAGCTGACGATCATTTGAGAGCTTATACATACAAGAGCCCAACAGTCAGAGGTTCTTCTGAGCACCAGTGGCTCTATTTAAAAAAAAAAAAAACAAAAAAAAAAAAGATTTTATTGATTTCTACAAAGCAGGGAAAGGCTTTGAAATGATGCCAAAGTATTTCTTGCTGGCAGTTTCTAAATATGGACCACATATTGTAATAATAGATGCAATTAATAGGCAGGTTGAAGAGGAAATGTTGGATTTGTAACGTCTTTATGTTTGTTTGTTTTCTGCAAGTGTGTAAATGATTCCTTAATGTATTTATTGTTTGTCAAAACCAAAACACATATATACACATAGCTGGATTGACATGATCATCTTTACAACAAAATGCTCAATTTATGTTGCCTTTACTTTTTACGTTGCTCTGTTCTTTACACACAAAGCAGAACGTAACAGAAAAACCTTTTCAGATACTTAAAAGACGTCATTTAATTCTGTCTTTTCTCTGAGTCTTTTGATGATAGCTCATCTGCAGCATTGAATTCAGTCTTCACAGTTTTATATTGATAAACATTATCATCCATAATCTGTAGGTCCTCTTTTTTGCAGATTGGGGAACCTGTGCCCATCTTTACTCCTGTGAAACTCAGTCTCGCTAACATGCTCTCTTTATACTCAGTGATGTTACTGACTTGTTGCCAGTTAACCTGATTAGTTGCAAAATGTCCCTCCAGCTGTTTCCTTTTGTTTCCACTGTCACAAGTTTTTTTGAATTAATATTTACAATGTGCAAGCACTGTCTATTTATATCCTCGTGGGGACATCTCATTGACATAATGCTTTTCCTAGCCACTTACCCTAACCATCAAAAATGAATGGCTAACCCTGACCCTTACCCTAAACCTAACCATAACCTAATTGTAACCCTAAGTCTCAAAAATGCCTTCAACCCCATGGGGACCTGGGTTTTGGTCCCCACGAGGGCTGTCGGTCCTCACGAGAATAGTAAACTTCCAATTTTTGGTCCCCACGGAGATGTAAATACCCGACACACACACATATAGATATAAATGTTTATATGGCTGTGGACCATAATAGACTGAAAGTTTTGTTTCTGCTTCAGAGCAAAGAGGAGCGTCAGAGCGACGGCCACACGGTGAAGCTATCTAAATCAAACGGAGTGCAGAAGATTGAAGATGAAGGGGAAAGAAGGGAGATGATCACCCCTGCCCTCAGAGAAGCACTGACAAAGCAAGGTGAGGAAAGAGGATTTAGGAAAAAAAAGTTGAGGATTAGCAAAAGAGAACTCACGAAAGCAAATTAGAAGCCAAAAATGCTAAGTTAGCGGCACTGATAGCTTACCGACTCAGTCAGTGGTAGAGTTTTATGATTCTTCAAGGTGTATTTGTAAAATTGTATATCTTTCTACGGGAACATCTGGTGGGTGTCACTTGTGACTGCGAATAATATATTCATGTTATCTAGCTGTGTTGCTGTTGCATTGTAAACCAAACAAAATCTCATTACACACAGAGTGCACCAGCTGCTCTCAGCATATGTTTAACCTTCATCTTTCCACAGAGGGCAGCAACGTTTTTTTGCTTTAAACGTTAATTGTTAGTTATGCCATTTTTTTTTTTATTTATGTGGCACTGAAAGGTATTTGCATAGCAATTTAATGTAACTCATATGCCTAGAGATGTATTTTTGCAATTCATGAAGTATTTAATGGCTTTCAATGCTTATTACTCTGGCACACTATGCAGAAAGAAGAAATTAGGTGAAACCATTGGAGTATATTTCAGTTAATCAGTTGCTGAAATTGCATTATGCTTCAACCTTGGTCATGAGCTGCTATTTAACAGTTCAACATGGGAACTGTAAAGCTAGAAAATGTGTATTGTGAAATGGAAGTTAATGGTGGGTGCAGCGCGTTTCAGTTCTTTACTGACCCTAGTGTATTGCTTCAAACATAAGTCTTCCTAGTTTAAGACGGTAAGATCAGGACTAAAGATTAATTGGTTAAATGTCTAAATGATAATGTGAATGTAATAACTAGTGTCCTATTCAGCCGAGGGTGTTTTAAAAATGCACTGTTGTATTAAGGTCTAACATTATGTAGGCGAAATAACATCAACATATTATGTTGGAGAGGTCTCTGAATGCATCACTATTTATATTGTTGCTATTTTTTCCACACCATGTGCTTATTTTTATTTATTTATTTTTTACTCATTAGGTCTGGATTTTACTATTCTACTCTTCCACTATCCCACTATTAAAACACAGGCCAGCAGTCATTTTTCAGCCAATACCCCCCACAGTTAGCTTACGCAACACTCTATAAATAGGACACTGTAAGAAGGACTTCACTTCATTTGACCAAATGTTGACCTATTTCATGGCGTTTATGTTGGCAACGGTTAGTCCTGGAGGGCAGTTTGTTTTATTTAGAAGGAAGGATGAAAGTTTTGGCATTGTCTTCATGGTTTTCAGTCTTGGAAGGATGTGTTTCCTGTATAGTCTTATCCTGGCATGGATTGGATGCCACTGTCACATACTGCTCTTGTGCATTGTCCAAAAAAGTTTTAACACAGTTCTGCACAGTCTACATAATAGTTTTCCATCAGCGAGGTTCGGGAGACTCCAGCTTGAAACCTATTTCAAGAAAGCAGTGATAGAGAAAGTCATAACTCAAAAGGTACAGGTTAGTTAGTTACCGTATATCTTCCAATAGTAGCCCCGGCATTTATTCAGAAAATTATTCGGACGGCCCGGCGTTTAAAAGAGACCGGCGGTTGTTGGAGACCAGCTCTTCTCAAACGGAATGGTGATGGGTAAACAGAGTTCGTTTGGCCGTAAATACGGTATATTACCGCCACAAAATGTAGGCAACAACAGCAGATGAACATTTCAGGGTTTAACGAAATTATCAGTGGAGACGAAAGGGCAAAATGACTGGCGCTTAAAGGAGACCGGCTACTATTGGAGACCCGTGTCTATTTGTCATGACGTGTTCTCAAACCCAGCGTTTATTAGAAACGGGTGTCAATAAGAGACAGGCCACTACTAGCAGATATACGGTAGCTAATTATTCAAAAGTGGCTTACCAGTGTCACTTTTGGTCAGTTTTGGCCGTGTGCGACACACAGAGGTTGGCTTCTTTTGTGTGTCACACAGCAGGTAAAGCTTGTCTGTTTGGTTCTGATGAGAAAAGCACAAATTCAAGAATGTGAAACGTGTTGCAGAGGTGATATCTGTGGTGTCTTTGTGCTTAATTTGTCACTCTAATATGTAAATTGACATATTTACATACTTACTGGTCTTACTGGTAGAAGACCAGTAAGCAAGATCCTACAGGTACCTCGTAAATTAGGCCATCGTCCCCCTGCTCATTTCATTTTCCTCAGCTCTCAAGCAGCTCAAGAGTGGGAGACAAAATATCACATGAGTGCAAACTGTTTTTATAATTTTCATATTCTCCAATGCTGTTTCCCCAAAATGGTGCAGTTACCATAGGTTGTATATAAAAGACGGACACATTCTCTGCGACATCACCTGTTTGTTTGTTAAGTCTAGTGTGAGCTGAGCATATTCGTCGTCATCCTCTTGTGTTTTAAACCTGACATGATGCCGAGGGGAGGCTCTCACTGGAAGAACTGAGAGACGCTCACGGCATCACTTCATCTTTCAGATTCAGAAGACGAGTCCATCTTGTATATACAGTGCATGGAGATAACACAAACACAAAGCTAATCATTGTTCTTGTTAAAGTCACTAATAGCAGGTCCAATTCTCTACTGTGTTGTCCAGAGTCGTGTAGACCTGGGATTATAATATTATAATCAGATCCTTTGTGGTTTGAGAACAAATTAAATTGTGTTGATGTTTTGTTTGTGCATCCGCACTCAGTTTTTTTTTTTTTTTGTTACTTGTGAAAAAAAGATTCTTTATCAGCGGTAAGCTGTTACATTGAAGTGTAAAAATCAAAAAAGTGTATTTTATTCATTGAGCCTTTCCTGTAAATCTACCCACAAAAAGCCTCGATGAAGAACATTTTCTATTTGACTAATCTAGCATCAAGCCTGAGATCTGTGGGAGCAGTTCGAGCACAAACACACCTCGGTACAAATGTCCTGCTGTGTTTTTGTGTTTTAGATATTTCATGAAGGTTTTAGTAGCAGCTACAACACACACAAGCTTCTAAAATAGGTTTAAAAAAAAAAAACAAAAAAACCTTACCGCCTACATTTGTGTTGCTTTGTTCTGCTGCACTTATTAGAAAGCTATTTTAAATGGTTTTGAAACGAAAGGCAACCCTTCTTCCTTCTTGGTTAATCTGCCATGTTATGTTTTTTTTCCCCTGGAATTTCATGAACTCATCAAGTCATGAAGATAAAAGGATTTTATCTGAGAGACATTAAAGAGCAGGATGGGGGTTTTTTTCTGAGGAGAAATCCATGTGGCCCGTCATGGTGGTTTGAGGCCATGGTGTTAAAAGGGATTCACCTCAAGGGAGTGTGAAACACTTTGCTCACAGACCTTTTTGTGCAAAAAGGCCGTAAGTTTTCAACTTTTTTACTAACGCTGGTTTTTACCCTTTAATTCATCCAGACACCCCCCACGTAGACATACACTCACTCATAGACAGAGATAAACACCCAACCTCCGTAAATGCAAAACTAATTTAAGCTGCTTAGCAGTAACCTGTATCATTAGATTAATCGATGCATCGAAAAATTAATCACTAGATTATTCGAGTCGGAAAATAATCGTTTTGCCCAGCCCTACAGTAGACACTTTGCTGGAGATGTTCACTGGCTGTTCGCATGGGACCGTCCAAAAAAATCAGACTTTGTGAATGGTGAAAGGCTTTATTGAAGTAAAGCTATTAGAAAGTGTATCGTCCATCTTTCTGTCAGCTTAATTTGACTTGTGCAGTTCTGCATTGTGAAGTGTTTTACTGATTTGATGCCCTTGTTTTTTTTTTACCTTTTTGTGAAGGCTATAAACTGATTGGGAGTCACTCGGGAGTGAAGCTTTGTCGATGGACTAAGGTAATGAAATCAACCCCTTTGAATAAACCATTTAAAATTTTCTCAAATTTATATTATAGCTTTGACAAACTGAATGCACGAATTGTAATTCCTTCGTTTATCTTAGTCTATGTTGCGAGGAAGAGGAGGTTGTTACAAGCACACTTTCTATGGTATCGAGTCCCACCGGTGCATGGAGACTACCCCCAGCCTCGCATGTGCTAACAAGTGTGTCTTCTGCTGGAGGTAAGTGCTTTCAGGTTCAGGTCAAATGTATGTTGTTATTACTTGTTTATGGTTCTTCTCAACTTCTTCTCTTTTAGTTTGTCATCATAAAGGAGAATCTTAAGCGACCCAAATAAAAGTTAATTGGTTTTTCAGCCTATCAATATTAATATCCTACCAGAGTCTGTGATTTAATTAAGATGCTAGTCCTTCTGGGTGCAGGCTTTATGCTTCCCATCACTTTAATTGGCAGTTGCTACACAACTGTACACCACACATAACTCTACATCTATTTTTTCTGTGTTTTTTTTAATTTTTATTTTGCTATATATGACATAGTTTCAGCCTGTTTGATTACTAATTTGTAGAAATTTCTTTTGTTTTTTCTTTTTTTTAAGCCAAATCCATTTAGGGTTTAGACCAGTCACTGTTCACGATCTTGCTGTTCCATAGAAGTTCATGTTTTACGTGCAGATGGATAGTGGTCTCCATAACTGCAAGGCCTAAATGTGGACACTGATTCATCATGACGTTAGTGAGAGATCGGGCCTTTTACTAACCTCAAGTTCCATTTGAAAAGGCGACTGTGTTGAGCACTGAAAGGTCGCTGTCAGAATGTGCTGTGGTGAACTGCTGCCCTGTCAACACAGATATGCCCGTCTCCCTTACTTACAGATATGTGGGATGACAGGAAATAAGCAATTTCGGGGCACAGCTGCTTTGTTCCTGCTGCCCCCACCATCCGCCTCTTTGTGGCAACAGGTGGCGCAAGATTTTCATGGACGCCGTCAGTATACGCCACATTAGAGCGTGCATACTTATCTGACAGAAATTTGTGATGCCCCAGGATTTGGTATTGCACGTAGACATCACACTTGGACAGTTAGAAGGTGTTATTAACACCCAAAGGAAGAGCACTTTTTTTTTTTTACAGTAGCATGCATTCTTTCGCTTAATATGTTTTTATAGGGTGAGAATACACACGCCCACATAATTCACTTTCAATCTGTGAATAAATAACTTAAGTCTTAGTATTTGGCACCTCGTTAAATACTCCTTTAATTCTAGTGAAATATGTCTTTAAGTGTTATTTGTGTTGAACAAACGGTGTAATAATCTTGGGCTTTCTAAATCACAATAACCGTGGAGTAATACCACCGCTGGAGTGTAACGTCATTTGTTTGCGCCGAAGCCGGTTTGGAGCCCATATTTACAGATTATTGTTTAGGCCATTTATTCCATTTGTAGCCACAAGCAGTGTTCATTTTCCCAGAAACATGTCTCCAAAGAAGGTAATACCATCTCTAAGGCTACAGCGGTTGCTCCTTGATTAATGCTTATTTTGCTGTATTGCTGCGTTTGTTTGGTGCTTGCTGAAGCAGTTACAACATGACTGCTGTTAGTTCCTATCTATTCATGTTTGTACTCCACTAACAGACATCATACCAACCCTGTCGGCACTGAATGGCGCTGGAAAATGGACCCTGCAGAGAAAATCCTGGAGGATGCCCTGGAAAAGCACCAGAACATGATTCGCCAGTTCAGAGGTTAGGCTTTGAGCGGGTGACACATGCAACCATGAACAACGGCATGCGTGTTTTTTTTGTGTGTTTTTTTTCTTATGCTTCTTTCTTAAGCTTATGCTTGAAAGTGCTCATCATAAGTTGTCTTTCTCCTTGTTAAAATGAACATAGTAACATATGAAAGTGTGCAAAATTAAGCCCCGTTTTTGCACACTTTTTCTCCGTAATGTCTTTAGCTTAGAACTTACGCATTCCTTTAAACTTAATGAAGTACGGTTCACATGCAAATGCTGATGATCTGTGTAGCTGATGAGCTGTTTCATCACACTGTCGCTTTCCTCAATCGTAAATCACTTTACATCCGCAGATCCACAGACACACAGGGAGTGCACGCAATCTTTGA
Organism: Pelvicachromis taeniatus; assembly: GCA_015108175.1. Taxonomy (NCBI): domain Eukaryota; kingdom Metazoa; phylum Chordata; class Actinopteri; order Cichliformes; family Cichlidae; genus Pelvicachromis; species Pelvicachromis taeniatus. The sequence continues at coordinate 10,092 of VURO01048992.1, forward strand.
TTCCCACCTCCTCTAAGTCCTGTTTGTAACAATTTCACTCTATATTTTGTCAAAACTTATCGACATTTGATCTATCTAAGTTAGTAATTGGAAATCAAAGATTTAAACCTATTTGTACCCCCCATTTTCTGGACTGTGCTTTTACTGCTTGTACTAATATTGCTGGCATTTGGGACTTTTTCTCTGGCTGCTACCAGCTTTGGCTGAGAACTGCTGGCTGGCCACTCAAAGCTCAGTCCAAACAGAATTTACTGATCCTGTGTGTATGCCCCAAGCAGATTTTCTTTGAGGTTTTCAGAAATGTTGTCAAAACATAGTGGTGACAAATTTATCAGACATTAAGTAAAGCAAACTGATTCTAATTAGAAATATTTTGTTCCTCGTGTGGATTTAAAGGTAATCAGCAAAACCAGGTTAGGGTTCACACTAAGTTACTGCTTAATTAGTTGTAGGAACAAAACAGTGCTTACACTGTAACACTGTTCTTACACATAAATGTATGAATATTTATATTGTCTGTGTTAAACAGTTATTTATTATTCAAAATATAGTGGAAATGCCTAGGACTTAAGGTTTTCATGTATGTGTGAGCCATTTGATTTAGAGTGATATAAAATATTTTTAAAAATAGCCGAGAAGCTATTAATCTTTTTACTATTTTTCTGGATAAAAGGATTGTGAATAATTAATAGTCAAGAATACGTTTGCATCTGTTCTGTTGTTTTGTGACAAGCTCAAAGAAATGCGGATAAATTCATCACCATGTTGTCAAAGACGAGAGTGTTTTCAAATATCTTTCAGACTCTTGCTCTCGAGTGTCAGCTGTGGTACACAAATACAGTCTTACATTATTCCACTCCAAACTGCATCCTGTTCAACACTGGATGTTACGCTGTCCGTACAGCTTGTTAGCATAAACACACTTCCAGAGACCATTCCCATCAAGCCCAAACTTACTTTGCTTAACCAGCATTTTTCCAGTTAAACTCTTTATCTTATTTTCTGTTATTCTCATGCACAAGTCAGTACTGACACCATACACTTACCTGTATTATCTAATATGATATTACATGAATAATGGATAAAGTATTCACATGATTGCTAGGCCAGCATGTAGGACCTAGGTCCAGCCAACTATTCTTGAGGCCTGGCCTGATCCTGCAACTTTACGGTCAGAGAGCTGCCTCTCTAACCTCAAAGCAGCTGCTGATGCCATTATAACACACTGCAGGCATTGTGCTCATGAAAGGATATAAATATCAATGCAAAAAACCTCTGAGACATATCTTCTTCAAAGGGCTATTTTATAGTTAATATGACTGTCAGAGCTTGCTTTAAGAAAAGAAAAAAAAAAAAAATAAATATAGATATATAGATATATATAGATATATATAGATATATAGATATATATAGATATAGATAGATATAGATAGATATATAGATATAGATATATAGATATATAGATATATAGATATATAGATAGAGAGAGAGAGAGAGAGAGAGAGAGAGAGAGAGAGAGATCATAGAAAATCTAATAATTTTTCTTGATGTGGATGCAATAGAACAATAGCATGCAAATGGTTGTCCTGACTGTCAGCTTTCATATTTCTCTTAGAGCTAAAAAAAAAAAAAAGCCCCCACATATCTCACAGAAGAGATTACAGTAAAATGATAGAAAAAGTACATTTTCAAATTTGCAATTCTAATTAGAAAGATACTAAAGCAGAGCACAAGCATATATTGCCATCATCATCCATAATCTTCTTTCCAGTTGCGCTGTAAAGCCACACATTATGCAGCCTTCAACTTCTTTTACAATTGACAGTGATACATTTTACTCTCTGTTGCACAATGAAGTCCCCAGACAGTGGCTCACAAAACCTTCAGTGTGATTAAGCAGCTCGGTGTCTGCTCTGACTCCATGATGGTCTACTGAATAAAAGGGCTCATCAAATAGCAGTTTAAAGTCAGGCGCAATTTATAATGAAAGCTATTACTCGTAGTTTAAAAGCGTAAACGTTACCTTATTACCCTGCGAGCTGCTTGTTAAGTTTGCTTGTATTCTTTGTAATGTTGTCTTGATGACTTGAATAAGTCTGTGTTCTTCACGCATTTGGGTTGCCACGATACTAGAATCTCAAGCTTGACATCGATACCCAGGAAAATACTCAATATCATATGAAAAAAACTATTAGGTGTATAAATGGCGCATGGCACCAAACTTTTGTTGCTGATCATATAGAAGAGTAGGCTGCAACAATTTCTGTGTAGTTCCTGGTAGGCTTCTCCGCATCAGCCTCTACATGACACAAATATTTGTGCTATGCTGTTAAATTAACGCCGTTAATTATAACATTACAGATGAGTGTAGCTGCTAGCTGCTACCTTAATGATGACTTAACAGGAAGCTTATGTGGCTGTTTGACAAATGTACTTTCGACTGTTCTGAAAGTACCTTTGATTTGTCAAAGGTTTAATACCAGATGCACCTCCTGATGCAACCGTCCCAGTTATGGGATGCATAATTTCTATAGTTTTCCCAGAGTCCACTAGCTTATGACCCGCCTGAGGCTAGGTTAGTGTCTATTGGGTAATTGCTGATAATTAAGCAACTACAGGAGTCAAAGAGGGCACTGTTGGTGTCAATACTGCAACCGAGACTCTAATCTGAATAATTTTCATTACCATGCATTATGAACCCCAAACTATTAGTGATCTCTATCCTTTATTCAGTATTTATCTAACGTCCCACTTAATTCTGCACTCTAGGCAGTTTGTTACAATTCACACAATTATTTATGTCACTGTTCAACAGAAGTTTGGTGAAGTTTACTTTGGCAGACAAGTCAGCACATTAATTAAATATCTTGTTATGTCATTCCCTGCTACAAGAGCATGGCGCTTTCCGTACATGAAATGACTTTCTCCAGTCATGCATGCAGAACTAATAACCTGTACCCTTTTCATAATTTAAAGTTGCAGATGGACTGATTTGAGTGGACAGTATCATGACAAAGTCTTCAGTAAACTCAACTCTTATGCGAACTGAACTCAGAAAAGAAACCTGCAAAGATAACCTAATTGAATTGTAATGCTAATGCCACCTTAATGGTCTTATGAATTTTAGTATTGAATCCAGAAGCCTTTGGCTGCTAATTCAATTCAGTAATCAATAATTATACTATTTTCTTTTGCTGCTCTAAGCATCAATTGGATACATACTGTTTATAATCTGACTGATCCACTTCACAGATACATTTCAAGAAACTGTTTTGAATCAGAGAAATATGTGGGAGTTTAATGGAATTTCGCATATGATACGGTTTAGTGTCATAACAGTGACTACAGATATACAGCCAGACTCATAAAAACTATTCTCAGCAACAAGAATAACCAGAGGTCCCAGAACAGACGGTGTGTGTGTGTGTCCCCCAGAGCTGATGACAGCATCATCAAGTCAATCGGGGGTTACACGAAGAGACAGAAGCAACTAAGAGTTCCTAAATCTGCTGAAGAATATTATAGCTTTGAAAGATCTTGAAAAAAATATGTGTGTGTGTAAACATGCATATTAGTGTTTAAAAGCAACAAATACTGATTATTTTTTGCTCTCTGCATTACTACGCTACCCAGTTATTTAAAAAAAACAAAACAAAAAAATATTCATGATTCATATGTCAAACTTTTCCGTAAGGTTTACTGAATTTAGTCTAAAAAAAAAATGTCATCTGTTCTGGCTTAAGAAATATTACAATAAACCCATTATTTATTCCCTGAAACCATTTTTGTTTATTCCCTTTATTACAAATTCCTGCAGTTTCATACTGCTTTTAATACTTTATAGCGTTTGCTGAAACCACCCCCAGGCTGGAATCCCAAAAGCAAACTTAGCCTAATTAAATCATTCACATACCTACATACTTCACATTATCTGTCCTGCACTTTTCAGTGTTTTTGATTTCATTCGTCAGTATTCTTATTTCACATAGAGAGAGAGATGTGAGACGGGTAAGAAAACCTGATCCACCTTACCCCGCAGCCAGGTGAGCTTGTGGCTATGCCATGATATGGGGGACATTTTAGCATGTTTTGTGTCCTTAAAGATCTCAACACAACTACAAACTAATGGGAGGTTTTCGATCCATCTATGCTAAAATGCTCTCCACCATGCTCTCAAGCACCAAATGAGCAACTGTCTATTGGGTGAACATTAAAAACCATTACTTTGATTATTTTTTAGCAGTTTATTCTATGGATCTTCTGTTATGCAGCACTTTAAAAGTGATGTATTAACTGTTTAAGAGTTGAAATGAAGATATGTCAAGCTCTCCATCTCTTTTGTTCATCTTCTGCTCTTTCTTTGATCTTCACATCTCTCTCTTGTGACTTTGTTTATGAGTAATTACTAAAACCACGTTCCGTTCAAAACCTGACCTCAGTCTGTTGCTTTCTACGGTTGTTTTTGTGTGTTTGACAGCTATCATCTATTCAGACATTGATCTCTCTCCTGCTAGGTGTCCCTGGAGTGAAGCCTGACCGGTATGAGGAGGGCCTAGCAGTCAAGCACTGCGCCCTGTCCTTGGTGGGTGAACCAATCATGTATCCCGAAATCAACAACTTCATTCGCCTCCTCCACCACCATCACATCTCCAGTTTCTTGGTAACCAATGCGCAGTTCCCCCAGGAAATTAGGTACAAGCAAAACTTTCCTTATGAAGATGAGGTCTCTGTAGTTAATCTGCAAGACATACTGTAGATTCTAACCCCTTTCTTTTTTCCCTTAAAAAAAATCCTAACCACGATAAGAGCCAAGGCCTCAATTGTCTTTATTCATGTTTCTGTCACTATGGCTTCACCACAAACACAGCTGTTAGATACGAAGTGTAGTAAGTGGAATGTGCCTTGGATTCAGGAAGGACTGTGAGCATCAACATGAAAAGTTTAGTGAGTCACACTCAGTAACCTCAGAATGTCATTATTCACAGCATGGCAGGTTCTACTCAGCACTCTGTCAACACAGCACTATAACTGTGTAGTTTTCTGACATCCCTTCAGTGTGTGATTTTTTTTATTTTTTTTTCTCTTTTCCCCCACATATATAATATGTAATGTGAAGTGTAAGTAAGAAGTACCAAAAGTTTTCTCAGGGCAACATTGTCATGCTACAAAAAAGCATGCTGAAGTGCACATCTGTTGTATTATTAACAATGTTAGCTAACACAAAAGTTACTTTGTTTGCACACATGTTTTATTCAGGAATAAGTTTTCCAATTGGGTGTTGAATAAATCTGCTAAATTCTTGATTAGATCAGCAGACAGAAATTGTTTTGTTCTTTATTCCGAAGAAGAAAGTTGCCACTTTTGCACAAGCTAAAATTAGCTTTGCCTTTTAGTCTTTCAGTGGTTTTGTAGCCACACAGACTCTTAGTGAAGATGCTGCTGCTTGTTTTAAAAAAAAAAAAAAAAAAAGCAAAATTATTGTATGTGTTCCCATTAAGTACACAGAATACTGCTGCCACTTTCTATCAGTCTACAGCAGGGGTCACCAACATGGTGCCCGCAGGCACCAGGTCGCCCGCAGGGACCACATGAGTAGCCCGCGGGCCTGTTCTAAAAATTGCTCACTAGTAAGATGCAGCTTACTGGTAAGCTTACTTACCAGTAAGCTGCATCTATTTTTATTTTTTGTTGCTATTTTTTTTTTAATCACAATTGCATTGGTGTCAATTTGTTAGAGATATTATATAAAAAATGTTTATTATTAAATATTAGATCGGCGCTAGCTGGTCTCCACGGAAACAGTTGCCGTATTCAGTGTCTTTACATAGATGAATATCATTAATTATTAGTGATAACATATAATTAAAGTTAAATTGATGAAATTTGTTATTTCAGAAGTGTGTGTCAAACTGGTAGCCCTTCACATTAATCAGTACCCAAGAAGTAGCTCTCACTTTCAAAAAGGTTGGTGACCCCTGGTCTAGACTCTAAAGGATGAATGAGCATGAGCCATTTGAAATGAACACAATATTGACCTCTCTATCCAGAACCACTTACCGGTTTTCAAGAAACACACTGACATATCCGATATAGTGGCTAACTGGCCATTTTAGGTTGGAGAATCTACCCCACTGCACTTTTAAACAGGGGAAATTTGTTTTTTGGTGTTTTTTTTTGTTTGGGGTTTTTTTGTTCTTTCACCACTATTATAAACTTTCTTCATGTGGTACTTTCTTCTTTCTTACTAGAAAGCGCTGGATTTCCAGTCTTTCTGATTTAGTTTTGCATCTATGCAAAACTGTTGCACTACAAATAGTTTTTCTCTCTCATCTGAAGAGAAATGTAGTGCTTGTCTTGTTTCTGCTCTGTTACTCTTTTCTGATTACTTATATGAAGGGTGGGTGAAGTTCAGTTTCACCCAAATAAGTTTCTGTTTTTGTTACTTTATTTTTATCGTTTCTTTCTCAGTCTCCTTGTTTGTTGATTACCTATAGAAAAAGAAAGAAAACCTTTCTTTTCACAACAATGAGTATTTTTCTTGATATTCTTGTGTCACTGAATCAAATTGACTGAATATAAGAGAATGTAAGGGATCAAATTTAAAAAAAAAAAAAAAAATCTTTTTTTTAAATGCCTCCTAAATTTTGCACCAGCTACATAATTTCCTGTCCTTCTTTCGCCACCAAATTCTCTCTAGGAGTTTGGTGCCAGTTACTCAGTTGTATGTCAGTGTGGATGCCAGCACCCAAGACAGTCTGAAGAAGATTGACCGGCCACTTTTCAAGGATTTCTGGCCGCGCTTCCTAGATAGCCTCAAGGCCCTTGGAGAAAAGGTAAGCTTTCATCCAGGATCTTAGACAAGTGATTGGTTGGACTGTGTGGTTCAGCTAGAAAAAGAATCTTGACTACTCAGTAAAATTCAGCTGGATATTAAATTATCTGTAGGTTTTTAGAATAGCATGGCATTGAGCCCTAAAAAGAACGAGCTTGCTTCCCATTGGGACCCTAAATTAAAAGTGAATGACTCTACACCACTGAACTGTTTTTCACACATTCATGCGTTGTTATACCTGTCCTAAAAATCCTTGCCCCCAGCCAAACCACGTAACTGTCCTGGTCCCAACAAAAATACAGCAAAAATTAGCAGTGACAATGGGATATTTTAATACCACATTTTAATGTAAAAAATGAAGTCATTCTTAAATCTGCAACACAGATGTGATAATTATCAGTTTTTATACTGTGTCAGTCACAATTGCAGTTTTAATGAATGGAGGTTATGCTGCTGTTAAAGCCTGTGGAATTACTCTAACCTGAGTGTCACTGTAAATATGATTAATTTAGTACCTATAAAACAGTTGCTGATGTGTTTTCCCCCCAGGTTATAACAGCTTACAACAGCAGTCTTAGACTAATCCTACTTAACTTTAATATCCTGTATAAGTGTGGAACTAATTCACAAACATTCACTAGCAGTGCACATTAGTATACAGAAGTAAAGCCTGCGACAGCATACACGTTACATGTAATGACATATAAACAGCATCAGCCCGACATAAACAAATCTATGATTAGGGCCAAAAAAGAAACTTTGCAATTTTGTTGTAGCTTGTTACTAACATTTAATCCATACTCGGCCATCATCAGGATACAAGTGACAGAACAAGTTTCCAGGATGCAAGGAAGGATCGTCTTGAAAGTTTGGCTTTCCTTGTCACTAATAGATGGCCTAGACGTTGTTATTCCTTATGATGTGGCCTGTTGCTGATGGGTATTGTTCAGATGATATTTATGTAGTTTTGACCGTTTTAATGGATTCCGTCTAATCTTGTGAGATAAACTTGTAGAAACAGCTGAAGATTGTTGCCTTGATTGACTTTGCATATATTGACATTGAGATCCCAACAAATGACAGCTGGTCAAGTGTGAAAGGTCGCCTTGCTATTCTGACTTTTCTTTTTGCAACTTCAAGAAAAATAGACACTTTTGGTTGTCTTCATTCCTATTGTGGTGATAGTGACCTTATCGACTTGTATCTGTGATCTGTGCTCATAGATTCATTTCAGCAGGTTTAAGGTGCTTTCAATACGCTGGCAGGGAAGAGGGAAAATCCATTATCGCAACCTTCATCTTTCTACTTGACTGCTTGTGTAAATTGATTCTGTGTCCCCCCCCCCCCCAAAAAATAAATAAATAAATAAAAAGGTCTATTAACCACCAAAATACTTTGAGAAAGATGTAGTCTATGGTGTCTCTATTGCAAATAAAACCTGTTCAATAAGTATGCAGATACTTTTTTCACTTTTTGTGTTGCAGCATTTTGGTAAAGTCAATCCTCCTCCATCAGTCAGCCCCATAACGACAACGCTAAAACCGAATTATTTATGTTTTTTGTTGTGGGGTTTTTAAACTTGTATATTAGCTTAGAATGACTTTACTGTGCAGAAGACATGGGCAATCAAAAGAGACGGGGGTATGTAATCGGTTCCATTTGTTTGTCTGTCTGTTTGTTAGCCGTTTTTAAGGTATCATTTCCAAATGCCCAATAACAGCTCAAGCTGATTTAATTTAGTTGAATATTGGGTCATGGTCAATGTCACACCAACTGTGAAAATGAGTAAAAACTTTATATTACCCACAATTTTTTATGGATAGTCTTAAAACTACACTAGGTCTTGAGAGGACATGAGAACCTAGGCTGGTTAAGCATTTGACCTTGACCCCCATTGTTAGCACCCAAGTTCAAACTTCACCTTCAAATTCAAGAGACCATATCAAGTAAAATATAATATGAAAGGGCATGGAGAGCAACATAACATACACATTTGAAAAATACTTTCTCAGCTGTAGCTGTGATGAGCCTGCGTACTCATATTTAATACTTAATATGCTGGGACTTGCTCATTACTGCTGCCCAGCTTGAGGTGTTATTCAGTGATTGGCTTGAAGCAAACTACAAGTGTTCATCACGCTCTATTTGTATCTATATGACCAGTTTAACCTGACCATAGCATGAAAAGATGAATGTCCTTTAACTGCACGTTTGAGGTGTACACGCACTCACACACATGAAAAGGTATTGTTCAACTAGAGAATGACAATCGTACCCTGTGGCATATTTACTGATTACTCCCTGCAATCTCATTATTTTAAATATTGCTCCAATGTCTGATAGTCAGATAAGCCATCAATCAATAGACTTATTTCTGAAGTTGTCAGAAATATCTGATATCAGGTTTTCTTGGCTAAGCATTTTTATTTGCATCTTGCATATAAGTGATACCAGAGATGACACCTTATGTGCACAATCTGTCAATATGTCAGCAAAAGTCAAATCTGCAAACCTTGCAATTATGTATGCCATGCCATTTTTGGTGCATGAAAGTGTTCCATATTGTTTGTAGTGTATATGTCCACAGGGTTGGCTGTAGCTCTGGAGATAGAGCAGGTCACCTGCTAATTGGAAGGTTGGTGGTTCAAGACAAAGTACATCATCAGTCATGTTTATTATGTGATTCAGGCCATTATGGAAGTTGTTCCTGTACTTCTGTGTTTGCATACGTACATCTCACCATAATAATACAGCATGTCTGTGTGCAGTGTACAAAAATAACCATTCTGTTGCCAACCCCCCTCCCACCCCATTCACCTCCCTGTTCGTAAGTCTTCATTTCATGGTGGGCTCTCTCTCCATCCCTCTTGAGCGCTTATCCTTTATGCTCTCTGTCTGACAGCTCTCCTCGTCTCCCCCACTTGGCCTCCCTGCCAGTGCACTTGGGATTGATAGAGTTGTGCCTTCGTGTTGGATTTGGAATAGAGACAGCTTGAAATACCTCACCTCCCTGCTTCCACTGGCCAATTATCTCCTTCCCTATTGGGCTGAAAGGGACATAGTGTTAGAGATAACCTTTGAGTGCAAGAGGAAGATGGAGAGGAAATGAGGGAAAGATTACGCTTTCTTTCCCCGATGTTATTTACTTGATTCTTTGTACTATTTGTCATATCATATGTTCCTACAATCTCTTATCTTTCCTTGCTTCTCTTCCTCTCTGTCATACTGACAATAATTCATTCCTTCTATACATCTGTATCCTGAATCTACACCACTGAACTGTCTTTACTTACCTGGGAAAAATGACCAAGTCATGAGATGCAGATCAGGTATTCTTGTCGATTATTTCAGTTTAAACCTGCCCAGTGTTGTGTAGGTAGCCTTTGGACTGCTGAGAGAGCTCTAATCCACAGAGGCATGGACTTCATAAGACCTCTGAAGGTGTCCTGTGGTTTCAGACACCAACATCTTTACAGCAGATGCTTTTCCTAAAGTGCTGTAAGCTGTAAAATGGGTTCTCCATACATGTCAGTAGACCTGTGACCCGCTGTTTTGAAATTGCTCTGAAGCATTCGCAACAACTTTGTCAAGGGCCATAACAGTGTGGCCAGATCCTTTCCCTTGGCAATATTTCCTGATTCAACACATCACCTTAAGAGTTGACTGATCACTGATGCCTTATATATGCAATCTCTTGACAAAATGTCATAAAGCTGTGTGTGGCAGCCAGGTTAGGACCCAAATGCAGGACTCTCAGGCTGAACTGAACTTAACTGCTTTATTTCTGGAAAATGCTAATAACTAAATCCTACTAACTAACTGGTCGTTTTTTTTAATTGAAATAAACACTGGAGGCTCTGAACAAACGGGAGACGCCGCAAGTGGGAGATTGCGACAAGGAACACAAAGAGACACAGACGATATATACACATGAGGGAATCGGGGCGGAGAGGAAACACCTGGGAAACATGGCTAATCTAACTGGCGAGGCAGGGGAACAGCACTGCGACGCGACTGACTAAAAAGAGCGAGGGACAGACACAGAGAATGACACAGAAGTTGACATTAATAGACCGACATTATGGGTTACACACCAGGGACGCTGCGGAGGACACAGCAAGGAAAGACTAAGACAAACTGGACACAAAAGGGAACAAAATAAAACGAGAACTAAGAACTAGAAACATAACAAAACTCAGAGGCTCTTCAAATTGAACATTAGCATCTCATACTCAAAAACCTGGGTCAAAGACACAGTACCATG
>VURO01048993.1:0-19508 GCA_015108175.1 Pelvicachromis taeniatus
TAATGTGCACAAAGTGGATTCTTTCACTTGTGTCCTACGTATGACTTTACAAAATGGACCATTGGAAGAAAAGAAAAAAAACAGAATAAATGATCTATCACAAAAATCCACTGAGAGTTTCCTTATTCTGCAACTTTATTTGTGCTAAAAAGGTTTTTGAGAACTTGCTCAGTCCTGGATCTGGGACCTGTGGGACGGATCATTATGTCCTTGTCAGCTTTATTTTCAAATTCAGACAGTTTTATTGATGTGTAAACATCTCAAAGAGAAAAGGGACTTCACATACTGCCCAGATGAACAAAAGGGCTCAAGGACTTCCAACGAAAAACATCTGAATCCTACTGGACCAGGATTCTACAAGGTGGCTGAATGGGCAGCTTTGATAAGAAAAAACAATGAACTTATAGGGAATAACCTTTAGTATTGTGAGTCACTGAAATACAAATATATAATCCAAAAGGTCAGTGTGACCTGTGTAGGAATAATGATACAAAGTAAGATATATTTCAACAGTAGCACTGAAAATAAAGTAGAACCATATATTCCCAAGACTCAGAAAATATTTATTTATTGAATTCTTAGGTCTGCAGACGTGCTAGACAACTATTTGTATTAAGTTTATTTATTTGTTATTTCACTTTACTATGAGAGAATTGTGCCATAAAATATCAATATGTTGTTCAGTCCAGTATATTCATTTAAAATAGGATAAATATGATTTGACAGCACTCTCATTTCAAGATCTGAGACTGGACTCATAAACATTTTCAAAGTTAGTCAACATGGCCTTCGGATGAAATAGAGCAAATAGTAGCTCAGTCAGCTGTTTATTCACAGCCATGTCAGCCTGACAAATGCTCAGATAAGCTGTCTAATAATTCTATAAATGCCTCACATGCAATAGGAGATCTAAAAGTAAAAATTTAGATAAACAATGTCTAGCAACCTTACGCACAGGTTTCTTCAGAACTGCAAGCATCAGCATAAGACCCTTTCTGTTTTAGCAAAAAATAATAATTATTAATACATGAAATGATGGATAAATGCTTACATTTTAAAGTCGTCCCTGCTGCTTACAAAGTTAATGATAGCCCTAGTTCTAGTTCTCCTCTGACAATGAGCACGGGTTTAATCAGATGAAGGACTATTGTAGCAGGGTATAGAGGCATAGTCATGCCTGGAGCTGTCCATCAGATAGAAAAGGGCATGATGGGCTTGGATCCAAACCAGCCCACAGAGAATCCCATCCTGCTGTTGTTCCTGGCTCCTTATTCTCAAGGACCTTTAGAGATCAAAGACCAACACACAACAAGAGAGACAGCAAGAGAGAGACGGAGATAGAAAGAGATGGACCAAAAAGTGAGCAGGGTAAGCAGGAAGGATGCCATGAATCGGAAGAACCCATGTGGCCTTCTACTGATTACCCAAACGCCCGGCCTCCTACTGAGTCCAAAGAACAATCAAAGGGATTTCCTGGAGAACGTCTGTGAAACATATACTCTGAGTCAGGGCAGCCTCTTCGTTCCGGTGCCAGATGAAGTATCTTCCGACCTCAGTTCCATCTGAACATGTTACATTTTGTTGTGTGGAAATGATGTGCTCCTTTGATACTCTAAAAAAAGATCCTCTTTCCTCTGAGGAATAGCTGAAGTAGCCTCTCTCTCTGCGTTCACTCTCTCAACAAAAATAAAAAGATACATGGTGTGCTTCTGCCGGCCAGCACTCTTGTTTAACCTTGGTGAAATACAAAATGGGACAAGCAATAGAGCCGAACAAATACTGCGCTACATGAAGCGTTACGAAACAACTTAGAACATCTAAAAATGGACAACAAAAATATAACTGAAAGGGCAAGCCTTCCAAATATGAGCTCAACCAAACCGCAGCCCAGCAAAGGCACAATTCTACTGGAGATTTCCACAAGGAGTTAGTGTTTGTTCGCATGAAAGTGCTCCATCAGAGTGATTCTGGTGAGCTTAAAATGTATAAACAGTGTTGTCACAATAAAAGATGTATAAACTACCAGTACAAAGAGAGTCGTATAGCAAATTCACTCAGAAAGTCTGGTTAAGTTCAATATTAATATTACGCATAACTACCTTTAATTTGATATTATTTATCAAATTATTTGATAATATATTATTTGATTTGAATTGTTTTTGCAGATGATTTTTCAGCAGATGGATGCTTTAATCGCAGACGTGACTGAGTTATAAAACAACGTCTGGTTAAATCTGCATTTTAACAATTGGCTCCTATAGTGTGTGACATTCAAAAGGTGTGTGAACTAGGAAAATGGGAAATAGGGGCAAAAAATTATTGAAACATGTAACTAACTTCAAAGTCGGTCCTTGGTAGGACAACCTTTACTCTTTAACTCAGCCTGAACGTTGTGAGGCAAGTTTTATTCTCTTCAAGTAGTCTTAAAGGATAGTTCACCAGGCTTCTTTAAGAATATTGAAAGCTCTTCTTTGCATGTTCACTGCCTTTTGTTCCATTCTATGTCAAGATGATCTCACACTCCTCTAGTAGTGTTGAGGGGAGGCAAATCTATGACTGATATAATCCATCGTGTGCTTTTCTACCCAGGTACGGTTTTACCAGTATGTTTGGGATCATTGTCATGCTGAAAATTAAGCTGTTGCCAGTCAGGTGGTATTGTATTATGGTTCAAAATCTGACCTTTCTGCACTCCCAATTCCATCAATTATCACAAGATTCCACTGCTGTTGGAAACACAGACCCAAACCATGACAGAGCCTCCATCATGTTTTACAGATGGCTATAGACGCTCACTACTGAACCTCTCTACTGACCTCTTCAGTACACCCTGACAACAACATGAAATGACCTTCTACCACTGATTTTAAGGCCAGTTCTTGTATAATTTGACACCTCACTCTTTTCTCCCCATTTCTCTTCTTTAAGAAAGGCTTCTTGACAGAAACCCTTCCACTGAGACCATTTCTGATGAGCGAACAGTATATGATATAAATCAACTGAAGGGTAAGCTTTCTAAGTTTTATTTTTTAAGAATAAAGTATAAACTATGCCAAGACATGTCAGGTTTTCAGCTAATAGCTCTTTGGGAATCACCTTATTGGTGCAAAAATACTGTTTTATGCCTGCCAAACTGTGTTAGCCTTTTTTAAAATTCAACTAACGAAATAGGAACAAATTTAGCTTGCCTGTGTAGACACAACAGCGACTCATCCCTGGAGTATTATGCCATTTTTATGCTTGAATAATTCATACGTCGGTGTTAAGTGACTTAACCAACAAATTTGAAAAAGATTCTTCTGAAAATGATTAGGTACAAGGACTGGACTGAAAATGAAACAAATTAATGAATGAAAAAGCAGCTAATGTCCAAAGAAAACAACTTCAAAAGATTGCTCAAGACTACTTAAAAAAAATGACATCAAAGCCCTGCTTCTTGGAAGAAGCACAAAGAAATGAGTGATGATTTAAGACTTCTGCACAGAACTATACATCAAATGTTCAACGCCTGTTTGTAGGAAACAGAATAACTACTACTTTACTATCTGTTCTCATATTGGACAGGATGTTATACATCACAAATAGTTTCACATCGTAAAGCCAGTGTCAGCTCGAGAAAAACTGGGTTGTGTAGTGTCAAAACAAAAAAGTGTGGCCTAGTTTAAATAAAGCAAACTTTAATGATCATCCGCACTTGTACTTACAGCGTGCACAGCCAGAACATATGGTAGATCTAGCAATGCACACGGGGAGCACAATGTGTGTGTGATGTAGAGTAGATTTACACATCTCAGCAAACTTAAATGTGTGATGTCAGTGTTTACATACACATGCTAGAATTATAGGTGCCACTTTAATCACAGTAAGAGCCTCTTTTGGAGCAAAGCTGCTTCTTTCTGCTCTGGCAGCACTATGTGTAAAGAGATGTTTGACTAATCAGGTTGCTCGTAAGTACAGAAAAAAATACGACTTGAAAAGAGACAGTAGGGGAGTGGAATTCATCTATTATTCTGAAATGAACGTGAAAACATAAGCATGTCTCTCATTAGTTTTTATGAGCGCATGAATTCATAAAGAAGTTTTTACTCGAGTAACCAGTCAGCCAGTCAGGGTACAGTTTTAAATTATTTCTATCAAATGCACAACCACTGCTACCTTATTGTCATGGTTAGGTACGTGGACTGGACTGAAAATGAAACAAATAAATGAATGAAAAGGCAGCCAAAGTCCAGAGAAAACAGTTATTTGATCTACTGTTCAGTTCTTCATATTGTTGTTGTCTTGTAGTCTGAGGCTGAAGTAGGAAACTGTATTCTCTATAACCTGCGATACAAAAAAAAAATCAAACCGTGTCTTGCTCTTGTTTTCTTAGACTATAATGTCAGCATGTATAGTACTTAATTGTTCAGGCGGTGGTCCCAAAGCATCAAGTACACACACTGAACAATATTGCACTGGTCATGAACAATACTTTATCTGAAGCACTATGCATTATTCAAAACACAGTAATTTTATAGCGTACACTAGCAGCAGCGGCCTTCTTGTATGCAGCAATCTCCTGACACACTTCTCAAAGGATGTTAAACCACTTTTTTTGTATTCCACAGAGTACCAATGGTAAGAGTAAAGCTGGCATTAATTTTGTTTGCCGTCTCTTTCCATACATCTTATTTATCTACTCTTGTCAATGTGTTACCAAATGTCCCTTTCATTACTTGTTTTCTCTGATGTACCTCCTTTGTGAGCAGCGGCGTTTTCTTCAAGCTCCACTTGAGTCTAGGTTTTCTTTTTGTTTCCATTTTGGCCAAATCCCTGTAATTTCTTCCCAATTTAAATAGCAAGCAGCTGCTTGTTGTTAATTTCATATCAGTTAATTGGTGCTGGAGATATTTGAAATCAGGGAAATTATGTTGTTTTCATACAATATCTTTTTTTTCTGCTTATATTATCTGAGAAATGTAACGAAACATTGTTCCTTTAATTGGTTACAGCTTTTAAATTCTAAAGAAAAGACAAGATGCTTTCCTACAGTCTACGTAAATAAAACTTTTTAGACTCCACTGATTCACCTTCCCAATCATTCACAGTATGGGCACCTCTTTATCTGTTGATGAGCACAGACATGTTCAATAACCCTGCGGCCAGTGTGAAAAAATGTATTATTCAGTTATGCTTATTATTCAGATTCAGTAACAAAAACATACACTCAAAAAGTTCCAAGAATAAATGTTTAGATTACAGAAAATATCATGGAATTGAATATAATAATACAATGCAATTCCAGTCATGGCTGCCAGGTAGGGAGGTGAACATCTACTGTATATAGAACAATATAACAGTTTATTGAAACATAGATGTGCACATCAAATGCAGAACTCATTTTCCTTTATCTAGTAAATAAAGTTAAACTCCATTACAAAACGGTTCTGCACAGAAAAATCCTGACCAAGCAATTCAGAGAGAACGGTAGAAATCTTTCTGTCTATACCTGAATAGCTTTGCAGCTCAGTGAACACATGAGGGAAAAGGGAAAGAGACAGAAGATAAGAGTAAAGGAGGGAAACCAGAGGAAGAGAGAAATAGAAAGAAATCGAAGACACAAGCTGGGTTCAATTTAGAGGCTTCCCACAGGAGGTGGAGTGACCTGTATCTGCTACAATAGAGGTCATGCAATTTTGAGTGGATACCCCTGTCTTCAGAGGATACTGAGGACCCCTGCCTTGATGTGCACATCCAGAGGAAAAAGCAAAGGGTTCCTGTAGCATACAGCACCCCCTGGATGACCTGACTGGTGGGTTCCTATTACAACAGCCTCACTACATCGTGGCCTCGCAATTGACACTTCACAGTACGCTACAACACTGGCAATCAGTAAAGCTATCAAGCTCACAGGAAGTTACTATGAAGTCAGCCATCCAAAGAAACTCCACCAGTTCCTTATCTTCCTGTCTTCTACTTTCCCAAGCCAAATGTGATGAAAAAAAGCACAGCAAAATATATTATTTAGTAAACTGTAATTGAGTGGAAACTACAGCAGATGAAAGTATAGGATCATTCCACGCCACACACAGACATAAATTATCCTGGGTGTTCCCATTAAAAACCCTTTGAAAAGAAAAGTGAAAAGTTGACACACTGCAGCGCAGTGGCTAAATAAATGTGCTCCCCGAGCAGCCAGAATAAACTGCGGAGGCATTTTGCCATCTAAACCTCAACTGAGTAGTTCAGTGACGAGCTGATATAAATAAAACCTGAACCTTACTTTAAAAAGACTCTCACCTAGACACGCTGACATGTTATCAGTACCTCTGATAAAAAAAAACATTGGAGCTAACCCAGAAAATAGAATCAAAGAAAAGAAAGGCAACAACAAACAAACAGATAGATGGAAAAGCATGACCTTTAATTTTCACTGATTGCCCCAGAGAAGCTAATGAACATTTTGTAAACATTTGCAATTGGTGGGAGTCATTTTAATTACTCTCCACAGAGAAAGCCCTGCATGGCAAGGAGCTCAAATAAAAATAAACATTTAATCAAGCGTAACCTTGTGTTCTAATAGGTGAGTGGCCATAGAAAACACTGACAGTTGAGGTCAGGTCTGTGTAATGGTTGAAATGTATCAGAACTGGGAATGAAGAATGAAATAACTGCTAACCAGATCACTCTAATACTCTCTGTTCCTTAACAGAAAGCTTTCTTTCACACAGTGTTCAAAGGGGTTCGGATATTCTGAAAGGGATGCTCAAGCCTTTTAACAAGAGTTTTAAGTTCAAATCCGAGGCTTGTAGTACACTCCACACAAACTCTCAATTTATTTTGTTATGTTTGGCTTAGCTCGTATTGAAAACAGTGGTTTAAATATTCAGGCACATTCACTATAACTTCAGGTCTGTCTGTTTAATATATCTACAAAATAATAGTAGACACACAGTGTTTATCCCTGTAGTGTTTGTTTGTTTTTTAATGCAAGCATCTCATTTCATCTAAAATAAAGAGTGCTTTCACTAATGTCAGGAGAAACTGATTTATTCTTACAAAATGTTAAATCATTCATATTAAAAATTATGGGAAATCAAGCAAACAGTGTTTTCAGCTGTCATCTAGTAACTACACTAATAACAGAATGAGTTGCTTCAAGAACTGTTTGATTCAGTTCAGCACCATACATGCAATAAATAATCTGCACAGCACTTTTGCTGTTTAGTTTAAAGTTTTTATTGACCAGCTGGACTTGTATCACCTGCGGGTGTGATTAGATGGGGACAGCACTTACCACCTGCGCTAACCAATTTCCTGGAGGAAACCCTGCTGCATGCTGGAACATGGCACAGTCAGAGAAGAAGGTGGCCCAAAGGACTTACATTAATAAAAATGCATGAGTAACATTAGTTTTGTTTGACCGTTTGTTGAAGTGAGTGTAGTAAGACTGAACAATAAATGCACGCAAAAACTGCAAAAAAAGTTGACACGCCTGCACACAGCACAGCAAATGAAGCCAAAACTTTTGGTTTGGTCATGAACCTGACACCAGCCCACACAAACTAAACTCTCTGAAATTAATTTAGTTTTAGGGCATAACGTTGGAGTGAGAAAACCGCAAAGCTGGGTTGGTTGTGGTATTTATTTCCAACAGACTAGGGATACCAGCAAGAAATTATGGTGGGTTTTAAGAGCTAAAAATGACCCTTTTGCTGGAAAAGATAACAATAATACATCTGTGAGGTTTAGAGCTATTGCTGTGCTATCCTTTCATATTTTAAATTAAAATATTTTTAAAAAGCACTGAAAAAGAATCATTACAGTTCTCAAAGAACAAATGAATTCATAAAAAATTATTCATTTCCCCTCTGTAATTGTATTCAAGCAAGGGCATTGTTGTGTAAAATCATAACAGCAGGTTCCAAGACACCACAGTGGCATGGAGTGGGTTAACGCAAATTATGCTTTAGTCGGAGATAAGGAGTGAATGATTACACCACACTGCATCCAATTGTGCTTGTCATTATTGTACCTATCTTATAGTGTTACTGACGGTGTATCTGATATCGCAGTTAATTTCATTTATTGTGGTTTGTGATCACTGTTTCCCTGCTTGCTACGCCCGCTGCACGGTGAGTCCACTAAGTGTTTCTACTGGTTCTCCTGCTCTGTCCTGAGCGGTGGCATATTGCATGTAGGCACCACGCTGCGCTGCTGCTGGCAGCGGCGTGAGGCAGAGAGGATTATTCCTGACGACAGGGGCATTAAATGTGTAGCAGGCCGGTGGAGGCCTGAGCTGATGCTCTCTTGTCTGTTTTGGTTCAGCACCAGTTCAGAAGCAGTCCCCTCTAAGCTGAGAGGAAGCTCACAGTACTCAGAGCGTTGTGCCGTTCATTAAAGGCTAAGGGTGTCACACCAGCTTAGGCCCAGTGTCCTCCCTCAACCAAGGCTTCATGCTGTACTCCTCTGCCTTGGCTTTTCAACATGGAGTGACAAGGAATATAGTCACTCTCTCTACAATTGGCAAATTTATTCTGTTTGTCAATGCTTTATAATGTCACACTTGAACTACTTATTAAAAGTCAGAATTTCTCCAAGGAGGCTAACAGTGAGGGATCTAATCCAACGTGTTGTGGTGTAGAAAATATTACTCTTTCTTGTCTTTAAGACTCCAAGAGCACATCATAAATGTTGCCATTTACACCAAAAAGTCCAACAGTATAGCAGAAAAGCCAATCCTAAGTAAAATCAGCTCCTTTCTTTTACTTTTAGCTCCCCAATGAACACTTGCTTTGAATCCTAAAATGATATACAGCCTGATTCAGAAGTCTAAAGTGAATCTAAAAAAAAAACTAAGAAAAAACAAAAGTCCATCTGGGAAATAGCCGTGGTAAAATAGCAATTCTCCAACACAACCCAAGTACTGAAACCTCCATGCCAGCATAACCAAACATCAGTCTGACTCTGTTTGATCTTGAAAAGGATATAAGCCTAAAGCCCTTCCTGTGCAAGATGTCCTTCTTTAAAAAGATTCTAATCTCAACAGAAATGTCTAGCAAAATAGGGGTCATCGTGCTAGAGCAGCAAACAGACAATAGCAGCTGGCTGTAGACCTGAGAGGAATTCTGTGAAGATTCGCTCCTATCCTGAGATGCCCAAAAAGCAGTTACTTAAACAAAGTAAGTATAGACTCATTGGAAGTCTTTCTGTTTTCTTTTGCAACTTTCGCACTATAAAGTGTGCTAAGATCTTGAATCATTTTTGACAGATGAGAAATCACAGAAATGTCACTGATTATTGCAACACAAAAAAGTGTTACTTCAATCACAACCTCCTTTTCCATTTCTTTCAGTAAAAACATGTTTTTCTCTTGAGCAGCCAGGTACTTCTTTCCCATTGATAATTTAAAGGCTGATAGCATATCCAAACCTTGCACGCTACTTGTGATTTACTGACAAGGGTACCATTCAACCTTCTAAACTTCCATCCTCTGCCTTGAATTTTGATTCGATTGGTTTATCTAATTTTCCAGTAAATGCTTGAAATGTATTCCTGCACACCTTCTTCTCATGAAAATACACAAGGGAATCATGAGAATGATAGAAATGAATAGTCCTACATTAGCTTCACTTCACCTCACTGGCAACACCAGAGCCCCCACTCACTCTCTTTTCAGATTAAAGTTTTCAAGCAGCAAGTTGTATCCTCATTCACTTTCACACAAAAAAAGATGTGCAAAGTGTGCTTCTGAAACAGACTGAAACAGAATGATCCTAGACTTAAACAACAGGGAAACATACAACTCTAATGAGTCGTGGGCAGTAAGAAGGGTAAACAACAATTTCTTTGTAAAACATTCCTTTTTATGTTACGTGCAACTTATAAGTAGTTATTAAGACATGTTAGGAATGGAAATAAATCAAAATTAGAGGTTCACCAGATGTTTGGATGTGCATAAATAAGACACACGATTAATGTACTGCAAAATGCTAAATAAATTCTATTATGTAAATCACAGCTGATATGATTTAATAGCAAATTACATGATTTATGTCAAATTAATGTTCTGTGTCGATACAAAAGCAGAACAAAAATCCACATTTCTTTAATCTAATTATTTAGACAGTGGACAAAACAATTCAAAGTTGTCCGTGTAATTCTGTGATAAAACAAGAAAAACCTTAAAAATCTGGAAACAGATGAATATTTGCACACATTTTATTAGCTTACATGAAAGTCTCTAATCGCTTGTTTGCAAACTCGGCACAATCAGGAGCTGAACAACTGAAATTGGCACACGGGTGCAGCTAAGGTTCCTGCAGGTTCTTATCTATATCAGATATTATAACATCACCATGTTGTCAAGCAACCAAACATCAATGGGTCAAAATGATCAATTTGTAGCATTTACACATAAAGTATCTCATTAAAGCATCATATCATTTTAATTTCACAGTAATGACATCAAAATTATACCACAAAACTTTATTTAAGAATTATATATATCATATTATAATTATAATATATAATCATACCTCAACACCTAACAACAGACTAAAATCCCAAACATGTTTATGTATTAGCACATTTAAATAAATTTAATTGTTTAAATATCTTGTTTCAACAATCCAAATGTATCCATGTAATTATAGCATAAAATCAAGAACCCTAAAAGTCAAGGAACAAGAAGATCTTTTTGCTTAAAAATGACAAACACTTCCAATCAATAAGGCAAATAGCTCTCGGTTACTTTCTGACAATGGATTAATCAATATATCATCACAGCTCTAAATATTTCACAGAGGAAAATTAACCTGTGGATGTTGAGTACATTTTCTAAAGACCGCATGTTAAATTACAGCTATAGTGGGCTATAGCTATAACCCACTATAGCTGTAGTTTCCCCACAAGGGGCGAAACTTCCCAGCCTAAAGAGTGCTGTGAAAGAAAAATAACTGTGGGGTACGGTGCACAATAATGGCTCAAATGAACATTAGAAGCCAAGCTACCAAACTGCTCATATTCCTTAAACATAAAATGTGGGAAATTAGTGCATTAAGCATGCTGAGCCGGTGCCAAAAATATGCACAGAATTGATGAGGTGTCACTTTCACTAAGAGTCACACAATTGCACCGACAAGAGCCTCTCTGATCCCTCCCTTCCTGCCTGTCTGCCACCAATGAGGCCCAAACACTCTGATTTGCATGGTCTGCACAATAAAGAAATGTCCTTGATTTAAGGAAAGGTTGCCTTGCTCTTTTCAGCCCTGGAAAACACTATTGGCATGCATACCACAACACCAAGAGAAGATCTTTTTTTTTTTTTTGCTAATTTCTTTTTTCCCTCGCAATTTTCTATCATCCTGCCAAGAATGCACGGAGGAATACGCAGGCCAGTAACACAACATGGTCCCTTTTCTCTCAAATATGTCTGTTATGATTTAATTTGGTAATAAATGACAAGACATGCTAACAACTGTGGCCGACAGCGTTCATGAGCAAATGCTTAGACTTACATTTTGAGATCAATTTCAAAGCCATGTTAATTAATTTAGACTGCTTACAGCACAATGCAGGTCAAACAGGGCAAACAAGTTACAACACCAGCCAATTAGAAACACACACACGTTGTACATTTTTTTATAACTACAGCTGGGCTATTGAGAAAGATATGATCGAGAATTTAATGAAGACTGGGAAGTGAGTTATAAGAAAAGTCATGAGTGACGAGTACAAGGAGAGATGCTTTCGTCTTACTGTATTAATCTGCGCTGTAAGATATCTTAATACTCCCACAACTGTTTTCTGAAAAGACTCTTGACTACACAAAGTCACTGTGAAATAATATTTAATTGTATGTTACTGACAGATTGTCTTTTTGAATATCCTTTTTCTAAGAAACGGGCCTGTCTGGTGCCTTATCATCTGGTTGTTTTTCAGTCAATTAACTTTCATCATTGCAGATGACTGTATTTATGTGGTCACAATTTGTTAATCAAGAGCATGGATGGTTGATTTTTGCATATTGGTTTTAAGATTTGTCATGGAGTGTATTTAGATCTAATTGCTACCAGTTATTCTCTGTAAAGAAGAAAGTTTTTTCATGTATCAATAGTGAAAATGAAAGCGATAAATTCATCAACGTATCCCCTGAGAAAGAGAGCAGGCTGACAAATGAGTTCTGAGGCAAATGAAGCAACACAAGTCCCTGTTAGGGACTTGTGTTTAAGACTTGTGTAGACGTTGGTCTGTGCTCTAAAATACTGCCATAGAGCAAATCAATTACTTTGTGGAAAATATATCATAAAGATTGCTGAAAATTACATTTATTATTGTTTTCAACATTCTAACATGCTTTATTTTTTTAATTTGGGATGTGTCTATGTGGGTCTGGATCTGGTCTTGTAGTAAACACAGATTACTTTCCAGAGAGACTTCAAATTCCTATATAAATGATATTTCTTTTAATGTCTAGCATCATAAATAAATGATGACTAAAACTGTCTGATCTCTTGGTAAAGGATAAGGAAAACAAAGGCCACCTCTAACATCTTAAAATGCAAAGCATTTAAATGGAAAAAAGCACAATGCGGTATGTCATCCTTACCTAATGTAATGCAAACATGAAACACTCATTCTGCGAGTGCAAAACACTATTTATGCTGATCAATGCTTACTGAGCTCGCTGGGTGAAGTTTTGTGAATAAAACTTACAAGTGACATTAACAAACAGGGTTTTTCGTGCACGATGAGACAAATCTCTAGTAAACACAAAATACAAGCTCGGAGACATGCTTCAGTTTAAAAGTGAGGTTAAATCATACAAATCCACCACACGACATACTGCAACTGAAACCAGTGAATTTCTTTGTTGGCAAAAGACTTTGTAGTACATCTACAAAACATCAGGGGAAACTGTGTGTCAATATCAGTTGAAGATGGTCTTTAAATCAAATAAATACCTAATTTAAAATATAGTTATTAATGCAAATACTAAATCCTGTGAAGTTATGATGAATGCTGAAATAGGTTTAATCTGAAGTAGGAGCACAAGAGCTAGAAATAAACCCTAATAGGTACATTTAAAATCACACTTTCACCGGCTTCATATGTCATATTTAAGCATGTATCACATACCAGAATTGTTCAATATATTTCGGTGTAACGGTGAACATCACAGGTAGCAGTTGTTATTTCAGAGAGATTTCACATGACTTATATGTCTGAAGAGGGCCCGAGAGAACAGTGTCTTATGTACGGCTATCTTTGAAGAGAGATGGATTTAGTGGAAAAAGGTATGATTAGCAGTGGTGTCCGTACCTCATTAGTGTTCCACCGGTGTCTCTCCTTTGGCAGCGACGTGCATTTTGGTAGACATTCAAGCAGCTTCTTGGGCAGGTATATTTTCAAATGTCCATGTTCATCTACAAAAAGAGCAAGACAAAAAAGAATATTTAGCACAAGCTCACCTACCTTATTGACTTGCTCATGTCCCTCTTTATCAGTCTTCAAGTCTCTCTGCAGCAAAATGCTGACAGTAAAACAACTATCCCCAACTGAATTAGGAAATTAATCTAAGGATAGAGTATTGCATGCATTTTATTTTGCGGTCGACTAAATTATTTTACTGTGAAATGCATTCTATCAGGGGAGCTCACCAGAAATTTTTCACTGTCAACTTGTAAAGGCTGTATCTATTCATTATTTAGACACAATAAACACCCTTGAGTGATTTCATAGTGTACGGGGATTTGGGAATCTGTGTGCTGCACAAATAATGTGGTATATTACTCAGGGAAATAATTACAATTACCAGGCCCAATGCTTACATCATAATGTATGTAGTTCAATTTACTTTTCACAATCAGTTCACAAGAATTAGGAAACAGTGGACCCTTTTGCATGGATGCATTCAAATGTTCATTTCATTCCATCGCTGTTTTCTTGCTTAAATATGCAGATAACTTAAGCGTGGACAAATTATATTTGCTTAGGGAGTGAAAAAAGACAGATTAAAATAACAATATCGTAAAGAAATCTAATATAAACAGCTACATGTTAGACGTTGTAAATTACATAGAAAGTAAGAATATTCTAAGCACGGATATTAAAAGTGATAATAAGTTTAAACAAAAACAGGAGAAATTGTCAATGAATCCATTTGTATCAGTAACAGTAATATACAATTAGATGGAATAAAATCTGAACGGTCTGTGGAAAAAGGGAACAGTTCATTTGTGTGGATGGAGACTCTTATAAGGCAGACACTGAGAGAATAGAAAGGGCAAAAATAAGAGGGTTTCTTGTATCTGTAGCTGCCAGTAAAGTTTGCATTATTCCTGTCCTCTATTCATATAGACTTTAAGCTTCTTCTCTTTCTTTTTTTTTATACTACCACCACATTTCTAATGGATTTAAAGTCTGTTACACTGTAAATCTTGGATGCTGAGCTGTTTAATCCAGGTAATGTCCCAGCATGTGAAAATAAATCTGTTATTCAGTACTTATGAGTTCAAATTAAATGTAAATACATTCACTAAAGGTAATGCAAAATACAGCATTTATCCAAAATGCAACATAGTCTGAAAATATACTAGAACAAGAAAGCAAACATCACAGACTGAGCTGCGTTCTTTCACATTTATATAACGGTAGGTTAGGCGTAATGGGCAAGTAAAGGGGGAGACCGAAAAAAAAAAAGCCTGAATATGAGTGCTGACTATGGATCCCTGGGGTAGCTGATATCAGACAAATAGAGAAAAAGTTCAACCAAAGCAAAACACCACTATAAAGCCAATACAAATAATCCAGTAGTGCACTTCATTATGAGACTATACCAAAAGTGTCTGCAGCCTGCTTACTGTATATCTCTAAAAGAGTACAGTGCAACTGCCCAGAAACATCCATATAGAAAATTCAACTCAGCTGATCCATAGAGATGGAGCCCAAGAATACCATAATCCATAAGGTGGAACGTCATCGCTCCCGAAGGAATGCAAGCATATCTGTGGTATCTGCTATATCCGTCTGTACCTATTATTTTACATGTAGACTCGTGTAGACTCTGTTTTATATGAGCTTCACGGGTATCTGTAATGATTTTTTTCACCCAATTAAGAATCGCATATAGCATCTGCTCCTAGGTACCACCAGAGTAGTTTCACTGTCAAAACTAGATAACATGCTGCAAGTGAATGCTCAGAGGCAGAGACAAAAGATGAAAAGAAGCTGTTTTATGTGGATACTCATTCTCAGAGCAACAACTTCAAATGTGAGCAAGAAACAGATATTAAAAAAAAACCCCACATTAAATCCACACTCTGATACCTCATAGGTCAGTAGAAAGTCTTAGCCATCGCCCTTCCTAAAAGATTTGCTGTTCGAAGCTCACATCCGTACATATGAAGAGTCTGTCTCTCCTCAGATTATTCAGGAGTTAATGCTCCCCTCTGGCACACCCTCGTATGACACCATCAACACCAGGCTCAAGTATGTCGAGGATTTCCTCACCGAGAGAGCTGTGATAGAAATCTACTGTAAGAGGATATGTCTGCTCAACCTGCCAGCAGGCTGGAATATTTGGGATGAGAACAGCATAGAAGACCTTGACAGATGTAATAAAATCTCCCACTTGGTTTTAATCATTTCATAACCTTAAAATCGCACCGGTCATTGCACAACGTGTTTTTTGAGCAAAGCACCTTTAGTTCTACAACTTTGCCAGAGACCCCTGAATTATGCAAAAAGCATCTCGGCTCAGTATGCCGCGCACATGAAAAGGTGACACAACTGCAACATAACCGCTTTTTACTTTGAAAATGCCAGTCTTGTATTTGTCAGCTAACAACCCCCCGAGCGTCAAAGCAACCTATGTAAACCCTGCAGGACTAACAAGGTGTTAACTGGATTTCCCCTAATCCCTTAACCTTACAAGGATGCCTCTGAAATCAGGTTACCACCAAACTGGAGAATGATTAGATTACTAATGTGCTACATGTAAACATTCTGAATGTTAAAAGCCACAACTCAACTCTGTTGTAACAGCCTAATATGCATTTTGGTGTTAACAAATCTTAATTTTATATTGAAAAAAGTATAATTTCAATCATTTGTATTTAATTTTAAATCAATATATCATACATGCAGTGCATTTAGAAGATGAATTTGAATGAGACACACTCTGTGGGCCTTAACTGCTGACTTTCACTATTTTTTAAGTCAGCGTAATGTTTCTGACTGGCCGATTCAGTCAGCTGACCACAATCCAAGTGAGCATGTGTTACACTTGCTGAAGACCAGACTGAAGGCAAAATGCCCCCCAAACAAGCAAGAAATGAGTATGGCTGCAATACAGACCTGGCAGAGCATCTCCAGGGAATATGCCAAGTATCTGTTTATGTCTATGGATCGTGGATTTCAGACATTCATTGACAGCAAAGGATTTGCAACTAAACCTTTAACAATAGTACTAACTGATCTATGTGAAAAGATACGGTTAAGGTTTATTAACTTTAATACTAAGTCTTCATAATGTTCAAATTAAGCCAGAGAGAAAGCACAAAGAAAATATGCTGCTTTTATTTAGCATTAGACATTAACATCATTCATTCAGTGGACTGGTGATAAAGTTTTTTTCCCCTTTCATTTGAACATAAAACTGTAGAGAAACTAAGCATTTACTATGGATGCTATAATTAACACCAGGTACATAAACACCAGAGACTTTACAGTACCAAAACATCAGATTATATATAGGGCTATTCTCTCCGGGGGTTTTCTCTAGATATGAATGACTGTATTTCTTTGACGAACAGGTTACCTACTGTCATGTTTCAAACGGCGTTTGGAGCTTTTTGCTGTTAAATAAACCATGTTTTTTAGATGTGGCACTTCCTCAGATGCTCAGTTTTGGCCTTCTCTAATCTGGAAGTCCTTGTCTAACTTGAATGGGGTCTTTTAAAAACATTTCTTACAAGGCTCTTAAACACACAAAAGTGAACTCTTCATTACTGAGGTTTCCTTTTACAGCACACTAATAACTCTAAACTCTTTTTGTTCTGTCACCTGCTATTTATCAGAACTAACAATATCTCAGCTACTGTATGTCTTTCTTCCACCGGGGATTTCCACTGATGTAAAGGAGAAACTGTGAGCATTGCTACAAAGTATTGCTTACTAATTAAAAATCTGTCCATTGTGGAATGTGGAATGGATATCTTGTATATATCCTGTAGTTTGTGTGATACAAAAACAGCCCTGAGGGGGCATAGCAGGTTTAGAGAATATAGACAAGCTCTTCCTAATCAAATTGCCTGATTTGATCAGTGGATAAACAGGAACTTACCCACTAAAATTTGGCTTTGAAAATGTAAATGTAGCTCTTTTTTTCTTAACCAGAAGTTAATCAAGTCTATAAACAACTCTGCTTCTTTGCTTTTCCCATGGACCCCCCTGTAAGGTTTAATATTTATTTTGGAGTTTAAACAGCAGCCTTAATGACTGCCTGTACATTAGCCAAGAGAAGGATCCACAGAAAACTACTATTTGGTTGTAAAACACTAAAGTGCAAGACAGGCTGATACCAGAGCTTGTTACATGAGAGGATGTGCTGAGCTGAGCTGGCACACTGGAGCCAATTACATTCTAGGTCTTGATGAGTGAGCTCACATACAAAAGGCTAAACAGGGAGAGGAATGCTTTTCAATATAGGGACTAGCGGTCTGCAGCTTTCATGTTGCCACCACAGGCCATGTATGAGCTGAACAGTGGCAGTCTGTGCATGCTGCTGTATAATTTACATCACCCTCTGACAAATGGGTATAAAGATATATATATTTCTCTGTGATGATGTTTGGATTATCGCTGATCCTGGCTGCTAAGCAAACACTTGGGCCAAATTTAAGGGTATCTGTCATGCTAGCTTGCTCCAGCCCCACCCTAGAGATGAGAGCGAGGGTCATGAGACTGGAAAGGCTGACAAAAACAAATCTTTAATCAATATCTGAGCCCTGAACGCAAAACCCTCTCTCTTCCGTCTCTGTCTCAGAGCGCACTGGGAGTGACAGTTTTTCTTTTTAATCTGTGCCCACATTGTGGAGAAATAGCAAGCTAATGTTTTGGCTATAGATCATTCAACAAATCGCTGCTGGTGGTGCATACCCAAAGTAACTTTGAATGCAAACATTTTCCACAACAGTTCACTAGCTAATATGGCTTATGGATGTGAAGAGGAGTCTAACTGTTCTTTTGTAGCTATACCTAGAACACATGGGAGGTGAATCAGAGAAGAACAAACAGTCCTGTGGATAAATATTTGGCCCCCGTCTCTGTGCAGTAAGAAGTGCTCTGAAACTGAATTAGGTCTATGGCAGTGTCTGTTATCATTATGCTGTATGACAGCCTGGGCTGGACCAAAAATTTAAAAAAGAATTTAGCTTAGAAATTAGTGTGGTTAGGCAAACGAGATAAGCTCGGACACATTTCATCAACTCAGGTGACAAAATGTCAAGCTAATAGAGTCAAAAATGTGCTTTTTTATCCACTACAAAGCACTGTATTCAAAAAACAAATTAGTACTGGTGCAGTGAAAACAAAAAACAGCCTATGCCAACAGGTTTTGCCTTGATGTAGAATTCCACGTGAAAACTGTAATGATGGTCACATCTTGGTCACTTAAACATCCTTTAAGAACTGCCTGCATTTCTCGTGACTTTTTTTTAAGTAAAGGGACATTTCCCAAGACTTCCTGAACACCATTTAATGTGTGGCACTTTCATTTGTTGGACCTTTTAAAACTAGCAATGATGTTTTGTTCCTAAAGCAGCTGATTTTCCAATTGTTTATAAAAAAATATAAAAAAATTAACAGCATTATGATTCCGTTTGTAGGTAAAATATCCACGGGCTATGAAAACAAAAGCATAGATCTGCTAAAATAAACAGGAAGGAAGAAAAGTATACGATATATATGCCTTTGTAGCATGCAGACAAATACTAGAACATACATGCAGTTAATACATGCACAGACCGTAATCAAATTCATGAAATGCGTAGAGATGATGAGAAATCTATCATGTGTTGTATGTCTCATGCAGTAGATATAATGACCAGACATACGGAAGGCTAGACATCAAAACCAATCCAATGACAGAGTGGGCCTACAGCTCACACCGTGGGTAGAAATGGAGAATATGTTAGCTTGATGAAAATCTAGACAAAGCGTGTGCAAATGTGAAGCAGAGATGAACTTGTGCAGCCAGGGGGAAATGGTCAACTGATAATGCGCTAGAAACTAAAAACCAATTAATCTAGTTGTGGGATGTGAAAAAAATGAAGAGGAAAGAGAAAGAGTGGGCTTAACCTGCATGAGTCTATGGCCAATGCATTTACCGTAACAGGATACTGGTTTCAGTAGCCTAAAGATGTGGACACATTTCTGTGATCCATCTAATCCCCCAAATCCTTGCACAAACTATTTTTGGTCAAACGCTGTGATTTCCACATTCATTTAACAATTTTGACTGCTAA
>VURO01048993.1:24150-47861 GCA_015108175.1 Pelvicachromis taeniatus
AGATGTCTTCATTTTTTTTTGTTTTTTTTTTTTTGTCATAGCCACAGACTGATCCCTCATGTAAGTGTGCTTCTGTAGCTCAATACCACCCCCTGGTGGGACTCGCTTTAGTGGTTGGCACACTGACATCCAAACAACTAAAATCCCAACGTTTTATCATCTCCCCTCACATGGACCGAGACAATTTGAAACATTACAGTAATTCTACATCGAAAAGAATTTGTTTTTGAGGTTACTGACACCAAAGACTGACAAACGTCTGTTTAATTTTCAATCCTACAACAAAACATAAAGAACAGCTCAGAAACAGCTGGACTAAATTTATAAATTGAAAAAAATTTCTCTTTCTCAATTCAAACAGCTGTCAAAAAAAAAACAAAAAAACTAGAAAGACTATCTTCTGCAGTCTAAAGCTCTATATAAATCATCAAATATATATATAAAAAAACAAGAACATATGATTTGAATTATCTACCACTATATTCTTTCCAATAAAAAGTTAAATACTTATCAATAATTCAATTAAACTAACAATACTAAAAACATATGAATACACACAAACTATAACATGTAAATAATCACGTGTTTAATTCTAAGATATTTGTTGAAAATATATATTTTTGTTATCATATACACATTTTATCTTTATCAAAAACACTGACTGTAAATAAGTAACTGGCTTCAGCCTGATTCAAATACCATTATCAGTGAGAAGGCGCCAGGAAAACTGGTCCGTTTAAAAATCATCTTTATTTTCATGCAGACGTTGTTTAATTACTCACCCAAAAAATCCATGGGCCTGTCTGAATGAGATCAAATCTCGTATGCATATGGGTTGCAATAAAATATTCCACTAAGAAGGAAAATAATTAAGTCTAGTGCATTTCATTTCAAGTTAGCGAGCCGTGTGAAGTCAGCTGAGGAGGGGACGGAAGTCTTCGTTTTGTCCTATGTGTAAAGTAGTGTAATGGGCAGGCAGGCTGCTGGAAATCCTACTCTCCATCCTCCCTGCTTCCTCCGGTGTGATGGCATTTCAAGTGCGATAGGGCATTGCGAGCGGAGCAGGCATCACAACGCTTTGATGCCCGCGTTTCGGACCAAATATAGGCCAAGTAGTATTAATTGGCATCTGGAAAACGGAGGCTAATATTCGCTCGTTTAAAAACAATACATCACTTCTGGCTCATAAACATTATCCGCTGAAAGCCAAAGAAATTTCTCGCGCTTGAAGAGGTGGGGGGGACTAAACGACCCTCTCCAAGATGATAAAGAAAGAAAGAGAGAGAAAAAAAACAAGACTTATGGGCTACATTTTAAATCAGATATGTCTTAATAATTAGCCTATTGCAATGCCGTCAAAACAAGCTGCAAAAAGCGGCTCGAAAACAGAGCCGTATTGACATATAAACTAACACAACCAAGCCGCTTTTAAAGCTGGGTAATAAGGGAAGAAGTTGGTCGATGCCAATGACATGTTGTCATTAACTTAGCCTTGTTGTTAACAACTTGAATTGCTCGTCATTTGACAAGAATCCCGAGCACAATAAACGGTAAACACGGCACTTTTGCCACGCTATACGTCCCAGTGGCGTGCTTTTAAATGTGGGCTACGATGGGAATAGTAGCTTGGCTAGAATGCAAGCTAATATTAGCTGGCTAGGTGATGTCTCCACGTTTTAGCAGCCCATTCGGAGGAAAATAGCGGAGCCGCTTTCTACCGAAAATTTCTCCACTCGGCTTCACGCGTGTGTCATTTCCGCACGGAGTTACAGCTCTTCCAAAACCCACACCGCGGTCATACTAGTAAATTAATCCCATTATATTTCTCTTACCTTCCGGCTTGTTTTCGGCAGCCATTTCCCCTTCACGCGCAACATCCTCCTCCTCCTCACGACCGTGGGTACCACGCGCGTGCACGACGAGGACAGCACGAGGAGGGACCGGAGGAGCAAGCGGCGAGTCGGTCCGACCGAGGCGAACTTATCATTGGCTGTGAGGCGGTGACTGACAGAGAGGCTCCGGGATGAAAAACAACACATCTCCCTTCACCTTGGCACCGCCAGCCGTGTTTTGTTTTGGGTGTTATTTAATTTTTTTTTTTAATGTAATATTTTTTTTACAGCTCAGAGGCAATGCTGGTCTTTAGAAGACGGTATTAAAAAGGAAAAGAAAACTTTAATATCTGGCAGGTTGCTTTCATAATTTTATTTCTTTAATAAAAAAAAAAAGAAACTGATTAGATTGTGAATATTAAGTGCTTCCCTTTTGAGCCACCCCACCCAAGTTGTTTTACACTGTCATTTCCAAGTGACGCAAAACCAGTTATTAGGCGAAACTAAGTGCTTAATGTTCTTCATTAATTGTTTTTCAATCAAAGTCTGCTTATCTAATCTGATACCGGAGACACGAGCTGGTTCGTACAACTAATAACTTGGGGCTAAGCCTCAGAAAAGGAAAAAAAAAAAAAAGGAGAATTTTACATAATCATCCATCATAGCGCACTTTGTTTTAATTTTAAGTTTCATTTTCCTGTATTTAACACACCGAGTTTGAGTTGAAGACAAAAATGCAGCCCTGTAAAGAAACAAATGATAAAGCATTTGAGACATATTGGACAGTACTCTGCGCAGTCTGTCAATCATGTGTCCGTTTACATTGGGGAGCCTGCAGACTACTTTTCCCCCTGTAGGCCTGTCTAAATGATTTCACCACAATACTGAAAACCGCATTGATTTCAAAGAGATGTGGATACCATGTGGATCTTGTTCCACCATGAGGGTGGCTGCCGGCGGTGGAGTCCATGTAAACAGCTGTTTCGGGTCCAGAGTTAACTTTTAACTCTACCCGCTATGTGCCACGGAGGTTTTTCTTGTAACTGCTATCATTATGGCGCAATCACACATGCTTGACAATATACGTTAAATGGCTAGAGGCAATCTAATTACAGATCACTGTGCTTAATCGCTTCAACTGCGGCACTCCACTCAAGGACAGCCTTTAACAGGCTGCTGGCCGTCAGCGGTGAAATGCAGTGTATAGTTTGAGGTGGTGGTGCTGAAAGAACAGCTCCTCTGCTGCCTGCTGCTGCGCCTCGTGCAGTCAACGGCTTGTTGTTATTGCGAGGAGAGTAATTAATGAAAGACCTAATGTGATTTTCTTCACCCCCTGCCTTAATTGCTTCTATAGCTGAATGTGATGCAGGCAATATCCCTTTAGAATTAAGGCATACACGTTCCATCTGAATATGAGCAATATTCATTTTCTCTCACATAAAAAAATGCACTTTCGGTGTATATGCATATTTCTCCCCTGTAAGTTATTTAGCCATTATATAGTATCATTTGCAAAAGTGAAATAAAATAAATCAGGTTGAATGAACGCTAAAGTAACTTTAAAGTAAAATCACAGATGGCTGCTGTGCAAAAAAAAAAAAGACCAAAAAAAAAAACAAAAGCAAAAAAACTTACTTCATACTTCTTTCCTACGCACTATTCCTCATAAGCACAGCAACAGCAATGAATGAATTCACACTTAAATATGCACAGGACCGCGTAGCAATGTGTCAGCATATAGGAAACAGCCGCGGAGTTGTCGCTCATCCCAACACCAGGGGGCGACAGAGCGCAAAGAGAAGTCTTGGAACGACATAAGTGACACGAAGAAGAGATGACCGGGTGTGAACATGGCGTCTCCCTTGGACGATGACGATATCGCCAGTGATGATTATTATTCCCTGCTAAATGTCAGAAGAGAGGTACAATATGCAGCTGGAACCTGAATGATTGCGTGTGCGGATTCAGCACCAGACGTCCTATAAACTTTATAATGCTGATATTAAAGCGTTGCTCCCAAACGCAGATGAAACATTAGCTATGCAGCTAACTAGTGACCCTCGACATTGATTAACTCTTCGGTTGTTTCAGTGAGCACAGAAGGGTCGTGGGGTGACAGGTTTGCCGGCGTGATGTGTTACTTGGGTAGGATAGAGGATCGGTGTGTTTATGTGACAATCTAAAAGTTGATGCTGACGGGCTGGCTATTATCTTTTTTCAATTTCACATGGATGTCATGTACTTTGGAGAGTGCTAACTTGCTAATGTAACTTCGGAGCTGCACCATGCAGCAGTGCTGATTATAGTATAAAATTACTTTTTAAGTCTGCAGGAATCGGACGTTTTCTCTCGTTTACTTGTAGTAGCAAAGAGCATCATATTTATCTGAAAAATCGTTATGCAAAAGAAAATCATTTGCTGACAAGCTAAAGTGTAGAAGTATACTGAACTATAAATATTTTTATAATTCCCATATTCTTAAGCATGCAAAATAAAAACTTGGATTCTGAATCGGTTATAAAAAATATAACGCTGAGTGATTTAAAAAAATAAAACATGCTGGGATAATGGTAGGCTAGATTCCTTTTTTTTAATTTATTTATTTTTTTACAAATTTTTACTCCGCATTATGTTATGTTGTAACCATGCTGTGCTGTCTTTTATCCCTTCAGGCTACGCAGGAGGAGCTGAAGGCGGCATACAGGCGATTATGCATGCTCTATCACCCAGACAAACACCGGGATCCCGAACTAAAGAGACAAGCAGAGCACCTTTTTAACCTTGTACACGAAGCTTATGAAGGTAAGACAAACACTGATCACATTGTGCTTTCGATTTCATTTTCAACTCTATGTTGAACTGATAATGCTCTCGAGTATGTATTGGTGCGTGTTCTTTCAAGACGTAAAGAAAGCATACTGCTGGTTTACATTTTGAATCTCTTTCTAGTGCTCAGTGACCCTCAGGCACGTGCTATCTATGATATCTATGGCAAGCGAGGACTTGATGTTGAAGGATGGGAGGTGAGTCTCTCAGTGACTTGTGGCTTGTTTAGACTTCTGCAGTGCCTATGACATATCCTATGTTGAGTGGCTGAGGTCGCTGCCAGCATTTATTGTACCGTTTGATGCATTGATTGATTGCTTTGTGGTCATGTTTTACATCCAGTGCCAGCCACGATAGAAACAAATAAAATGCTGGGACTTTATTCTCCCTTGGGTCCACAATCTTTGTTGTCGTCAAACCTATTTATCCCTCAAGTTTTTCCATTTCTTTCTACATTCTGTTCAAATAGCTTCTGCAGTCTCCTTCCAGGAAGTTGCTGACATTTGAGAGTCCTAATAATCTGATAGTGTGATTATTATTCCTTATATTGAGGCAATGCTTGTTATCATCTCACTTATAAATAAATTGCAGTGAAAAAATAGCTGGAAATAAATAGGAAGAATCAATGATACACACTAATTATGGGCTGTGTTGACACAACATGTAATTACAGGGAGGGAGGTGCATGTCAGGTTATGATTGTCTTTATATCGAAGGATTTCAGAGGCGTTTGCGGTGATGATGTACCTACAAGGTCGATTTCCCAATGACGCATACGTCCCTAATTAGAAAGAATGGCCGAAGTGTTGAACTATCGTTTGCTATTAAGTAATATACACTGACACACCTATAACTTCCATTGCATGTGGGAAAAACCTCAATACCAGCTTTGTAGCGTTCTGAATTTCGACAATACCGATTGCAAGTGTCAACTGATTTATTCTTAAAATACTATAAATTGAATTCATGATAAATATGACATGCATTGCTAGTCGAAAGCAAACGTAGGGTAAACCTTTTTGAAGAATTGATACTTTTGAAGAAATCAGTTTGTTTTCCAGCAGAATCAAAAGTGACCACAGCTGCTTTGTTATTATTGTTCTGTTTCCAAGTTATATCATCCAGTATGCCTGTTATATGCTTTTTTTTTAATACATGTATTTTCACTGGGATGAACTGAATTTTTAAATTCAGTTTTTCGATCATTTGGAATTTTTCAAACCATAATTTGTGCTCTGTGGTGTTGTGGTTAACACGTTTGTCTTTCGAGGAAAAGCTTCATGGTCCAAAACGCAAACTCTGTCTTTGCGTTTTATATATATATATATATATATATACACTAGACACACAGAGTACACTAGACACAGCTAGCGTATTCCCAGTGCCAGTGAAAATCTGTACCAAATCAAATATGTGGATCCATCTGCAGTCATAATCCCACGGGAAATAAGGGCGCAGTCAAAAGTACCTTATAACTTCTGACCATATTTATAGCAAGTTGGCAAAACAATATTCAGAAAGTCAAAAAGAAAAAGCCTCCTGTCTTTTTTTAGTGTTCAAATATCTCTTAGCTGGAGATTCGATCCTGAGAAAGCTGATGGAAATATCAAGAGGCGTGCATTAAAAAAAATAACATCCTTAAAAAAATGTAGCTTTGGTTCCGTTGTGTGAAACTGTTCTACCCTTGCCTTCATCTAATAATGCTGGACTGTACAAAGTATGACGTAGAAAGAACAAATATTTACAGCAGAAGAATATGTGGGAGAGTGATTTATATATTTTTTTTTTTTTATTTATGTTTCTGCAACCAGTCAGTCCTGCTCGCTTTACATTCAAATAACATATCTTCTGCCTGCAGGTGGTGGAAAGGAAAAGAACCCCTGCAGAGATTCGAGAAGAGTACGAGCGTCTTCAGAGAGAGCGAGAGGAGAGAAGACTTCAGCAAAGGACCAACCCAAAGGTATGTTCGAGGGAAGATAAGAAACCTTGCATTGAAGTGAATAAAACCCAGGAATGCTGTGCATATTTAATGAATTTTCAATAAACACTGTATCAATTGGTGATAATTTCACAGGGAACGATTAGTGTGGGTATTGACGCCACAGACCTTTTTGACCGGTATGAAGAGGACTATGAAGATATGGTTGGAGGTGCAGTCCCACATGTGGAAATCAACAAAATGCACATATCACAATCTATAGAGGTAACCGCTGAGTCTGTAATGGCTTTTTGGAAAAGATGTTTGCTTTGATGCCAATAACAGGACTCACAGTTTTCTGTGTTCTACTGCAGGCGCCTCTCACTACAAAAGACACAGCAATTTTGTCTGGGTCCTTGTCAACCCACAATGGAAACGGAGGCGGCACTATTAACCTGGCTTTGAGAAGAGTCACGTCAGCTAAGGGGTGGGGAGAGGTATGTTGTATTTTCAGTAGGCACTGCACACTCATTACACCAGTACTGTAAATTGCTGGTATTTGGTGTGTTTTTAATAACACGCTATGACATTTTAAGACGTGAGACGTTTTTTTTTGCCGTCTGTGTTTAAACAGGTGGAGTTGGGAGCTGGAGACAGTCACGGACCTTTTCTCGGAATGAAGATATTCCGCAACTTGACGCCTCGATTGTATGTTTAGAAGTGCTTGAGAAAAATAAATCAGCGCTCGATATTTTAGCAACAACACGAACAATTTCACGATTTATTTATTTTGCTTGTTGCCTCAGTTTTGTGACTGCTCAGTGCGGGCTCCAGTTTTCGTCCCGAGGCGTGCGTCCTGGGTTCACCACGGTTCTGGCCCGCCACCTGGACAAGAACACTATGGGGTACCTGCAGTGGCGTTGGGGGATCCAGTCTTCTATGAACACCAGCATAGTGAGGGACACTAAGAGCAGCCATTTTACCTTCGCAATGCAGGTTAGGAGCCAGGAGTAACATTTAACTGAAAATCACAGCCGGTTATCACAGTATCGCCCAGATTAACGCTCGCATTTTATCTCTGCAGCTTGGCATTCCTCACACTTTTATGATGATGAGCTACCAGTACAAATTTCAGGATGAAGACCAGACAAAGATTAAGGGCTCAGTAAAGTATGTTGTTAACGAGCAATATGTGTTCATAATGGAACCCTTGTTGTAGGTCATATTAACATTGCTTTTCTGGTGTGAAACTCTAGAGTGATTAATGTTTCTATTAAATGAAGTTTGAGTGGGATAATTGTTGTGCAGGGAACTGGCCTGTTAAAGTAAATGATGGGTAGAGTGGTTGTAACTTTGTGGTTTTGTTGCAGATCAGGGTTTTTTGGGACTGTGGTAGAATACGGTGCTGAGAGGAAGATCAGTCGACACAGCGTCCTGGGAGCCACCGTCAGCGTGGGAGTGCCCCAAGGTGTCTCCCTCAAGATTAAGTAAGCGTAACTCGTCGTTCCCATTTCTTATTCGTTGTAGTTTCCCGAGGTTTTCCTTCAATTTGTTTTTGCCATTTCTCCTTTTTTCCACAAATTGGGAGTGTGTATCTGCACATGTTTACACAGGATTCAATATGATATGATGTTAGGTGTTCCTGGGGTATGAGTTAAAAGCAAGTGTATGTACAGCTTCCATTTTATTTTTAGACACAGACAGACTTAAGGAGAGCATATCACATAAATTAATCATCTGAGAAACAGCGCACAGCTCACTCTCCTGCTTGACCTGGAGTTCTGCAGTGTTTTCACTGTGCTGTGTTTTCAACTATAGGTATATGACTATAGATGGAAATATTAAAACCAACTCTCTATCCACAGACTTAACAGAGCCAGCCAGACGTATTTCTTCCCTATTCACCTGACTGACCAACTCCTGCCTAGTGCTGTATTTTACGCCACAGTGGGACCACTGGTATTCTACCTCGCCATGCAGCAGCTTATTATTCGGCCATATGTGCGGGCCCAGAAGGAACAGTAAGAAACTTTCTTTACCTTAGTTGTTTCACGCAAGCAGTGTTATTGGAAGTAGCGCCACATGTATTATTATGGGCAGATTTTTACGAGCTCATTTTATTTCTCCATTTATCTTTGAACTCAACAGAGAGTTGGAGAAGCAGAGGGAGAGCTCGGCCTCTGATATAGCCAAAAAGAAACAGGAGGCAGAAGCTGCTGTGAGTATTTTACAAGCTGTGGTACCGATCCTGTGTCGTTGTTGTCGTCAGCGTTAGATAAGGGATGCAGGTGCTGTGTCTGTCAAGGAGTGTTATTCCCGGCAGTAGAGAGAGATGGGATTAGATCAAATGCAGAGCATTAGTCAAATTCATTAGTTTAATCCACACAATGTAAAATCTCACTATTTGTGTCTCTTTTCGTATCTAAAGGTCTTGCTCATGCAGGAGTCAGTACGCAGGATTATTGAAGCTGAGGAGTCTCGGATGGGTAAGATTAGTAATATCTGAAGAAAGCAGGAATCCTGAAATTAATGTAATTTTTAGGCAATTATTAAGAAAAAATTGAATAATTTTAGATTCAGAGTTGTTTTTGTACATTTTGAGCGAAATCGATTGATGTCGGCTTGAATGTTGCTAAATACTAAGTATAAATTCTCACATAATACGGCATTTGGTTACATCAAAAGAAAATAATCCTTTATTAGCAAAAAAAAAAAAAATCTCTGTTTTCAATCCTTGATAATTCCTACCACACATTAACAAAAACATAGAAAACAATGTAATCATCTTCTTGAGAGGTTCACTAGAATTTAAGGGGACTTGTGTGTATGACTTTCCTTTGAATATCAGGTAACTTACATTGTTCACACCAGTGTCTTTTTAAACAAGGCTTAAACAGTTAATAAAGAACTAAAGTTTTTAGTGGGTTTTTGTGACCCTGCTACTTTCTTTTCAGCTGGTGATAATTAGTCTTTTTATTTTATTTTTTAGCTTCTCTTTGATAAGCAGAGGAATAAAAAGCTTTGAGCAGACAGCGCAATTTTCACCTATGGGAGTTTGACAAGTGATAATTGCCTTATGACACCTGTCACAGTTGAGATTGTTTTGATTTTTAGTATCATCAGTGGTCCTCTAGACTTCAGGCCTATAAAGTAACAGTTAATAACAGTGCGTGTGTGCGTGTAGTGACAGGCACACAGCTGTTCTTTTCTATTTAATTGGCCGCACTCTATTAAGTGGTTACAGTACTGTTTATGCAGCCTGTGATTAAAATGAATTATGGTGTCTTTTTATTGCACACTTGCAAAATTACTTTTACAAATGACCAAAAAAAAAAAAAAAAAAGTTCACTGGTCTGTTCATAGACTCTTTAGCTGCAAGTGCTGGCAAACAGCGTTCAAACTGTGAAAATACAGATTTATGTATTTAATGTTTCATAGTCAACCTTGGTTTTCTGATGTTTTAATGTCGATGCTGCTTACTTAAACAGGTCTCATTATCCTCAACGCTTGGTACGGCAAGTTCGTCACAGACAACAGCAGAAAACACGAGAGGGCAAAGGTCATTGATGTGACTGTGCCGCTGCAGTGTCTGGTGAAAGACTCAAAACTCATCCTCACTGAGGCTACCAAGGTAATAAGTCCAGTGCACGACTTCCAAACTCATAATCTAATACTTAAAAAGTCGGTTTTACAAGGATTGTGCTTATTTCAATCATTTTTGAAGAATTAAGTTTATTCCTGCACAAAATAGAGTAGCCTCACTGGTTGTCAGCCACGGCTCGCTGCGTTATTTTGGCAGTGCTGCATGACTGTGTGTTCCCTTTCCAGTCAGGACTCCCTGGCTTCTACGACCCCTGTGTGGGGGAGGAGAAGAGCCTGAAGGTGCTCTATCAATTCCGCGGGGTCATGCATCAAGTCCTGTCAGGAGATACGGAATCACTCAGGATACCAAAGCAATGTAAGTCCTTTGAACAGTATTCATATAGGCTCATTGGCCACTTTGTGAGGTACATCTGTTCAGTAATTTTTAAATGCAAAATATCTGAACAGTCAGTCACATATCGGGAATTCGACTCACTCAGACATGTGGACACGGTCACGATGACCTGCTGAGGAGAATGGGGGAGAAAGGTGGCATGTTTGTTTATGCCAAATGGACTGAACTGAGTGTTTCAGAAACTGCTGATCTAC
Source organism: Pelvicachromis taeniatus (assembly GCA_015108175.1). NCBI lineage: Eukaryota > Metazoa > Chordata > Actinopteri > Cichliformes > Cichlidae > Pelvicachromis > Pelvicachromis taeniatus. The sequence goes on from VURO01048993.1 coordinate 34,918, forward strand.
TGGGATTTTCCCACACAACCATCTCTGGGGTTTAAAAAAAGATCAAATGTCCAGCGAGAGGCAGTTCTCCGGGTGTGGAAGTGCATGGTCAGGCTGATTCAAGCTGATAGGAAGGCAGCGGCAACTCAAAATAAGCACTGCTTACAAACAAGGTATGCAGAGGAGCATCTCTGAAAGCACAGCACTTTAAAACTTGAAGCAGCAGCAGAAGACCACACTGGGTGTCACTCCTGTTCAGTGAGGCTGCAATTCACACCAGCTCCCCAAAATTGGACAACGGGAAAACTGGAAAACCTTTGCCTGGTCTAAAGAGTTTTAGGACGTTTTCACACCTATGGTTTGTTTGCTGTGGTCCAAATCTGTTGCTGAGTTTATAAACTTGTAGGTTTTTCCTGTGACACTTTACACAGAGAAAAATCCAATTGAACACAAATGCACCACTGCAAAGTGTGAATTTTCACCACAGCCTACCTGAGTATCGTTGGTGACCATGGTCATTCCTTCATGATCACATTATACCAGTCTTCTAATGGCTGCTTCCAGCAGGATAACTGGTTTCTTGAACATGACAATGAGTTTGCCGTACTCGGCAGCCTCAACAGTCATTAGATCTCAGTTCAGTAAAGCAACTTTGGGATGTTGTCAAACACCAAATGTGCATCATGGATGAATGCAAAGCCAGCAAATATTTGACAACATCTTTCAGTATGCACCAAAATCTTTGAGCAGTGTTTCCCGAACTTTATTGAATCTATGCCACAAAGAATCGAGGCAGCTCGGGAGGCAAAATAGGGTCCAGCCCAGTACTGGCAAGATATACCGAACAAAGTGGCCGGAAGTGAGTAGCAGCATTTCCACAGTTTCTATAGAGTTAACATATTTGCAGATTCATACTTTTATTCTCTTTCTGTCTTACCTGTCCTAGTTTTAGATGTTTTTGACTGCAGGGTAAATTAAATTCAAATCTAAAAATCTTTTGATATGTTAAAGATCAGATTTTTAAGTCTTCACTTTGAAATTGTTTGTTAAGATTTACCGTGCTAGGCTATCTGCCATCTCGGCGTGCCCGATCTGACTTTGTGGCCATTATTTCCACTTTACAGCTCACAGGATTGATGCAGACACATAGGAGCACCCTCCCACTGACCAAAAAGACTCACCTCTTGACTGTTTAACAGAAGATGGATAAAACTCTGTTTTAGATACGACATGGATTCAAGTCTCTTGTTACGCAGAAATTGTGAATTTACGTTTTTGTCTTTATATTCATTTAAATATGCAGAGAGGAATAAAATCATCACAGACTGGATTCATCTGTGTCTATGGACTGGGTCGTGGCCTGCTTAAAATTCAGATGTGACACCAAAATCAATGGCTACCATCTTAATTCCCGGCTGTCCTCGGCTCTTTGGTATCCATTTATTTTTGGGATGGCTTGTAATTTATAACAGAGTTCTGTGTACTGTAATGTACAAAAACTACAGTGCCTGTGTGACTGAAGACATGAATGCACCTCTGTTTAATTGCCATATGATTAAAATCTTATCTCTCTCATGCTGCTGAACTATTATTGCCCCTTTTATTTAAAATAACAAATTAAAACAACCAAAAACACTTTTTTTGTAATGCTTTTGGTATGACCTTACTTTACTTTGTTGTAACCAAGAAAATAATCAACTTGCTTTCTTGTTAGCGGTCTTTTGTTTTTACCAGAAGTTGAAGAATCACCTACTTTTGGCCCGGACTTACAAGGGCGGGTATTTCAGCATGTTTGATTTAGCAGATTTTCATAGTGGATGCCCTTCCTGCCACAACCCCAAAGGCATTTGCTTCATGAACAAACCGCGGTTCTTTCACTTTATGGATGGATGAATACGCCACCGGAACCATGAGGCACAGCATGGAGGTGCAGGGCAGGAAACGTGCTGATACTGGATGCGGGGGGCGGGGGAGTCCAAGAAAAAGAAATATCCCCAAGTGAGCAAAAGTGAATCCATCCAGCATGAAAATTACTTGATTTGCAGCGAGAGTGCAAATAGAAAGAGATGTGACTGAAAACTGGAAAGAGGGTCGGTTCCCTCTGTCATTTGTCAACTGATACACTAAACTCTGAGTGACAGATAGTATTGAGTCTTTGCATCTGCTCCTTGTGACCGGTTTAATGAGCTGGGTGACACGATTATGACTCTCTTCGTCCCTCGTTTTATATCTAGTGAGCCGTATTGGTTTTTTGTTCTCCCCCTTTCACATTTTCCAACTATCACGTCCAATAACAAAGAAACGTTTACTCCACCTCTCCTTCCTGCCTTCCTGTTCGGGATGACACATGAAATTGACTGAAAATCTAGGTTCCTGTTTCACTTCTGTTTTTCTTTACTTTAAGCTGCAAAGGCAGAGGACCGAGCATTTTATCTGCTTATTTCATGTATTTATTTTGGACTGGTTGTCAAAGACATGAACAGGAGCACTATGGATGAAAGTCACAGCAGCTCCGACCCAGACCAAAGTCTGCCGAAGAAGTCTTCAGCACCTGCAATATGGGATCATACTGCAACAGCGTCCGCCCCATCCCTCAGTGCAGACGTAAGACTCCCTTAACGTTGCTTGAAATATAGAGCCGATCAGGTTAATAGAAACAAAATGAACTGCATTAATTGCATTTTTAGTCAGCTTTGTCCTCCTCGTGTAAAATCGGCAATACACCGTTTATCGATCTTGACAGTTAATCCGCAGATACACAAAATCTGACATTAACCTGCTTCGTTTGTCCTGTAGGAAAGACAAACTTCTCATTAAACCGCAAAGAAGGCGAAAAGACGATCATCATAAGGAGGGGCAGACAAAATCTAGCAATGCATTAGATACGGAAGAACATCGATCGTGCGTAATTGTTACATTTTTTATTTTTGTTTGTTTCAGAAGTTACTGTTTCGCACATTTTGATATGAAATATCCACGTTTGTCCACATGTAACAACATTTTTGACCTCTTCGGTTATTTGTTAAAATTTGTTGTTATTTTTCACTTACACAATACAAACTTTTTTCTGTAGTGATGGAAACGCGTTTTATACGGCCTCAGTACTGAGGTTAGAGTGAAGAATAAAACTATGGACCTTAATCACTTCTATTGTGCGTTCACCAACAATTACTGTTAGACCACAGTCACAGTCAGCTGTTCGACTACACGAGTGTTGTGCCAAAAACTGATTTCCGGTATTTGCCAAAAACTTATTGCTCGTATTTAAACCCTTATAAATAACTTCTTGGTCTATAATATGTGAAACATATGTCAAATGTATCCCCCATGAATGATATCAAATCATCTTGAGCCACAAGACAGGCAGACATCACTTTTTTGGCACGACCACACCCACACAAGTTAGCCATTCTTTAGTTGGCTGTTGGAGATATAGTGGTTTTACATTTGATTGAATGTAAATGTCAAACATTTTACCCAAGACACCACTCTTTAAAAAGTAAAAATATACACTTGATAAAAACAAAAACAACTTCTTAGTTGGAAATTAGTGTTTTTACTGTATTTTGGCTGGAAAAGTAATGCCTCAAATCCCCCAAAGCAGTTTTCACCCAGAAAGTTTGTTTCTAACAGCAGTCATGCTGTCAGCATGAGACAACACCCAGCAGGGTTTATAACAAAGTAATCCGCACTACTGTAGTTTTTTTGTATTGTAATTCCTGATTATTATGTTGTTCTAAAAGCTCCATGAAAAACCTCCAGTGAATCCAAAATTCTACAAAGGAATACTGACAGGCCTTATTATATCTTTAAGCCTTTGTAATATCATATTATCCCTTTGGATAGGACTTTGTACTGTAGGTTTGCTTGTGGTTTCTTGAGTTTCCAAAAGCAAAATGTGAGTCAGAGCATTCAGCTATCAAGATTCTCTTCCTTGCTAGCAGCTCCCTGTTTAGATTAGGTTTATTGATCCCTCCTCAAGTTTGAAAATAAGGTTTAAAAATGTCCTTTTTACTAATACCCAGTTAGGGCATTAGTAACTGGGTATAACGACTAAGAATGGCTGAACCATTCTTAGTCGTGTTATAGATTTGGGCTGCTAGGAACGGCACATGATGCACTTAACATTTCAGTTAAGTGCATCTTCTAGTGTACATCGCTGACTTCTTTCTGACAGGTTATATTTTGTCCTTGTGTCCGTGTGCTCTCTTTATCTTTCTGTTCTAGAGGAGATCTTCCTAAATGTTTCTGCTCATCAGGTGGTTTGTGTTTGTCAGTTAGTGTGCCATCAGTGGAAAGAAGTGGCTGACAGTGAATCTTTGTGGAGAAAAAGGTGCAGAAGAGAAGGGTATCCCATCTGTAGCTTTTCCCAAAAACAAGACTGGAAGTTGTTTTATTTTTTGTCCAAAAAGAGAAGACATTTCTTCAAGAATCTAAATGGAGAAGGTAAGTAACCACAAAATGAACTTACTTAACATAGTGGTATGATTCATTTTCAAATAAATACAAAACATTTAAAACACGATTATTCTTACTGTTATTTTATTTCTTTGTTTTGTAGAAGGACTGAATGGCTAGAAGATCAAGAGAAATGGTGGTGAAATGTGGGTTGCTGGGGAAATTAGGAGACCACATCCAGATGAAGCAATCAAAAGAAACTTTGCAACCTCTTTTGAGTGAGTATTTAACCATGCTGGTGCACCTGCACAATGAATCCTGTTTCATTAAGGTCCATTTGCATTATGTCATATGAAAACACTTTTTGTTTCTTACAGAATGTGCTGATATTTCTAAAAATGTGCTTTAAGTTTTCAAAAACAAATTTAAAAGGAAGCTAAAGAGATTTGCATGTTTAGTTGATTTAAACTCTGAGCCATTTATCTGAAGTAACCTTGTTTATTTTCTAGTTTTTACAAATGTTTCCAAGTGCTTGGGCATTATTAATACATCCATTTTGCCCTTCATTGTCTTTTATATCAGTTGAATAAAATAAACAAAAAACAAAACAAGCAATAACAATAGCGGTGCACTGGTTAATCAAATGTGTAAAAGTTACAGGACTGATAGGTTTCTATTTTTCATTCCTTACCTTTCATTAAGTTCAGTAATTTACTTTGTAAGTTTTGCTTTTTACAGTTACAACATTAAATAAATTCTCTATGTAATATCATTTAATATTTAATGAGCTATATGTGTTGCTTGTTTGCGAATGTGAGTGTCTTTGTGCATCCTATTAGGTTTCTTGCATGTTCGGACTGTGGCAGCAGATGTGATACCTGGGTAGAGCTGCTGAATGAAAAGAAGGAGCTTGTTCAGATGTTTCACCTGAGACTGCTTACTGTAGAGCGGGATGTGAAGAATGGAACCAGGTATGACAAGAAAACCAGTCCAATACTTGCACTGTCTAGTTAAGATAAGATGCAAAACCCATGGACAACTCTTTACTGACTGAACATTAGTTTTTCAGATTACCCATGTATTCCATAAATATGGGCCTGGAGGGAGACGTAGTCGATTTACCCATGGAGGGAAGGATGTCAAGCGGTGGAAGGGACATTTTGGAATTCATATTACTGGCAGCAGTGTTGAGTTACTTCCAACACTGGAGGCATAGACTGTTGAGATGCCCCGCGTCAGGTGGGAAATTTTGATTGGCTTTACTTTTCAGAAATTCAGTCTCCCACATATACAATGTATATCAATTGCTAGTTTTGAGTAGTACTAAATACAACTCTGTCCATATGAACAGATTCAACCCAGAAAGTTGAATCTGTTCATCTCGACGTCGCGCTTTTCAGTGGGTGAGAAATCACTCATCCAAGTGACTTCTCTATGTGAAATCCTGGAATTTCCTTACCTGGATATTTGAGCATGCATCAAGACTTGTATAATACAACATTTAAATTATATATAAAAAAAAAAACACTTCCAATTTGTGTGAAAGCTGGAACAAATTTTCTCTCTCTCTCTCTCTCTCTCTCTCTCTCTCTCTCTCTCTCTCTCTCTCTCTCTCTCTCTATATATATATATATATATATATATATATATATAAAAATTTGATAGAAGCGGATGCGAATGGATGGATGGATGGATTTGATGAGTAATATCTATTTGCTGCTCGAAATTGGTCATTAAAGATAAAAATAGAAAAATCCCCGGATGACTCATAGCGGAAGTCTCCGTCAAGGAGGCTTGGAAGGCTGTTAGCTAAGGATATTTTCCGGAGTACCCCCGGTGTTTTACGGTATTAACAGAATCAATCTGTGTTCTTTAGTTACTGCGTGCTAGAGAGTGCAATCACAGTGTGACTGGCTGGTGTGGACGAACTGGATATTTTACACAGGAGTACGTCTGCTAGTAGCATTTTAGGGCATACCCCCGCCTCCGAAGGGCGGCTCGAATGTCTCGGGGTAAACACCACCGCAACTGTCAGAAAGGGCAATGTGATATGAGAGTACAAACCATATATTCCCGTAAGTGATTACTTGTGACTGTAGAAATTAAATGAATCACTTGTCGTTGGTTAAATTTAGTCTTGTAAAATTACGAGCTCTAATCTCTCTTTATAAAACAGTGGGACCTTATCTCTAGCTGCACTTCCGCGTCGTCCGTTCTACACCAACGACGTCGTCCGTTCTACACCAACGACGTTAGAAAAGACTTGTTGTTAGAGAATATTGAGGAGGTATAGTAACATTAGGCTACTTTACAGCCCTTGGTTGGCATGAAGAGGAAAACGAAAGTCATGGGTGCACGTCACAGCTATGTTTCTGCGAGTTCAAGGTCTGGCACAAGCTATGTTGCAGCACAGCAGGCAACCTCGTCCTCGGCTCAAGAGGTGAGTGCCTTACTGGACTTTCCACACAAGATAACTCCTGAATGAGCTTGGTCTATGCGTGTGCTATTGGTGGCCATGAGCCGGCCAGTGTCAGTTCACGGCAAATAGTTGCCTAAAGGCGCTTTATATTGTAAGGTAAAGACGCAGCAGTATTGGAGAAAACCCCAACAATCACGCGACTTTCCTTGAGGAAGCACTTTGTGACAGCGGGAAGGGAAAATCTCCTTTAAATTCAGAATAAAGGGTCGGCAATACATATGAGGAAACAAGTCACAGTGTTTTTGGGCTGTAGGCTGTATCGCAGTTTCAGGGGTTTGCAGTTGCATCGTACCTGTGGGTTAGAATTCCTGCTGAAGCATAAAGAAAGAATGCAAACTATAATGAAATGTTTGTGAAACTGACATACAGGATTTTTAAATCTTTGATTCCCCCCCTATGGCTCTATTTTATGTTCCAAATCACTTGTCAACCAGTCAGCATTTGCTCGACACACAGTGTCATCCACAGTGAGCAATGTGCAGATTGTGGAGGATGCTAACTGAGTATATTTGCTCTGGTTGAAAAGCCCTAGCTGTAGATAAATACCCCCACAAACAAGCACAACCTGGGTAGCATGAATTAAGCATATTAAATGAATAAATTATGCTTCAGTTCCTTGAAGCACAAGCATAGTGGGTGCTCAGCTCCAGCACTCTTGATACTACATCCCAGTCTTGGCCAGAGCAGACAATGCAGAATAACTCATAAAAAAATAATATTTCTTTAAGTGTAAAGTAGTGCCTTCTGATGATGTGTTTTTCATCTGGATGTAATGAATTATACAACAGATAATTTATAAAGTAAAGAGAACGGTTATGGCTTAAGGAAGATGGGTACAGCTTCTCTACTTGTAGGTCTTTGTAAAATACACTCATCCTTTTCTGTAATTTCAAACACTTTGCAAAGCCATCCAGTATTCCAATTGGGAGCCTTTGATGGTGTCTTTTTATTTTATTTGTATATTCCCTGAGCAATCTCTGGTTTTAAGCTTAAATGGTTTTGGATTCTTGTGGGTTAAAGAGGTGCAGTTCCACATCCCCATATTGTCATAAGAAAGGAAGCTAGTGAGACTTGAAATATTTTATACTTTATGCTGGTCATTAAAGTGCCCTGACCCCCACCCTGCAGTGGCTACTTGCCCACAAGTTTAGTGATCATTTCTTTTTCTTCTTCTGTTTTTTTGTTTACTTTTATTGTTAATTATATTTGTGTTCCGTCCTCTGGGACAGAGCCTAGAAGGTAAGGTAAGTTGATATAATGTTAGTGAATGTTGTGAGTTATGTGTTGTGAATTGTAATTGTACTGTGTTCAATGGTGTGAGCTGTAATGGGTTCTTCATAATCATGGGTTACACAGTGATTAACACAACCATTGGCAGATATTTTTAAGGGACTCTCCCTTTGTTGACGCACTAAGGGGGACACCTGTTACTGGTATAGCCACATTCCCCTCAAGGACTTTCCCCCAGAAACCCAAACCTTTGGGAGGGACCCATGGTCCTTTAAATGAAGTGCTGGGGACAATGTTTTCTGAAGGTTTTAGAAATTTGTAAGTGAGACTGGCAACACAGTGACTAAAAGTTCTTTGAAGTACTTTGGCTAGATACTTGACTTTAAGTTTATCTAATCTCTCATTTACGGTTTTGCATCTACAGGCACAAATGTAAAACTTGTGCAGAGAGGATTATGCATCACACTGATGTGATCATCATGACATGACGCCTGTGACTCAGAAACATTTGAAGAAGTCACTTGGATGAGTGATGAAATGATTCACCCAATGAAAACAATACGTCCAGATGAAGAGAATTTACTGGGATTTCCTTAGCTGGATAGTTGAGCTTGCGTCATAACAAATAAAGGGAGACTTAGTGTCACTTAAACAAGCAACATAGCCAACTTGAAATATTTACCAGCTTGGGAACCTTTTCTAATGCCCAAGTCATTAATAACTGCCTGTCTTCAGAAGAAAAAGAAAACCAGTATAGCACAACAGAACATTATTTTTAGATAATTCCAGTCTAGCAACAATCCTTTTGTAGAAAGAAAAATAAATACAGATGTAGGGTTTTGTCTTCCAGACATATACATACATACACTCTTTGGTTTCTAGGGTTTTGTAATTAAAACAGTTTAAATAGTTACTTTTTCAGTGGAAGCACAAAGGAAGCTCATTTAGAAGGAATACAAATGTGCTTTGTAGCCAGCCTATGAATGAAAGTGCATGAATGAAGTGCTTGAAAAGTTCATTTTTTTTAAGCTTTTGTTTTGTTATCTTTTTCTTTTTTGTGTGTTGTCTGTGGAAATCAATAGTATCGTATAATGCTGATGTAGTTCAAATGGTGAGATTATGTAAACAGCTGGGACTATTGATCCAACTGCAGTGATGGAAAACTGAACTGATTTTTCAATGCTTTTTTTTTTTTTGTTTGTTTTGTTTTTTTTTTTTTGTTTGTTTAGTTCTTCCCTGTTCCTCTGGAGATCCTGGAGGAAATCTTCCTACATGTTCCGCCCAACAAGGTGGTTCGTGTTTGTCGGTTGGTGTGCCGGGAATGGAAAGATGTGGCTGACAGTGAATCTTTATGGAGAGTAAGATGTAGAAGAGAAGGATACAACCTTCGTGATTCTTCCAAAATACCTGAAGACTGGAGGTTATTTTACTTCTTATGCAAGAAAAGAAGAAATCTTCTTAAGAATCCAAGAGGAGAAGGTCAGAGTCAGAAAAGCTCAGCAACTGATTTGGAAAAACTTTTTTTTGTGTTTAAAAATAAAATAATATGCAAACCTTTGTGGTTTTTTTCCTAGAACAAATGACAGGTTGGACAATAAAGGAGAATGGTGGTCATAAGTGGAAAATAGAGGACGTCTTGGTGCCACATCCAAATGAAGTAGTTAAGTTGAACTTTGTGACCTCTTTTGCGTGAGTATTTACCAGTATTCCTCCAAAAAATAAATGGCAATTATTTTTGCTTAATTCAAAGGATGTACTAGTATTAAATGTTAAACCGTTTTAAAACCATGTCTGTTCTTGCAGATTGTGCACAAAAGAGCAGCTAATTGATTTGGAGAAGGAAGGCTACAGCCCAGCTTTTATGGATGACTTCCAACCACACATCAAAATATCTGATTGGTGAGATGAATACACATGGCATACTGACAGTTAGTGCCTTAGTTAGTTGCAAAAAGGATTTAGTTTTAAAAGCATTTCAAATTTACATTATGGTTGTTAAAATCATACTTTGATATTAATCAATACAAAATAATTACCGTAAATTCCGAACTATAAGCCGCTACTTTTTGCACAAGCTTTGAACCCTGCAGCTTATTGTCCGGTGATTGTTCATGATTTTTGTGACATCGTAAGAGGATTTGTTTTGGTTTGTTCCGCCATTTTGCCTGGCGCCTTGCGGGGCTCACGCCGAGGCTCATGCCGAGGCTGGTGGAGCAGTCGCGGTGCATGGCCCGCCTCGCGGGGCTCGCGCATCACACGGCTGGGGAAGCAGTCGCTCCGTCGCCCTCCCCCCTCCGCCGACAGAAGAACGGTGCGCGGCCCGCCTCGCAGATCTCGGCTGTCTGTGGCACGTCGCACGGCGTGGGTTTTCACGGGGCGGTGTCCCATAATAAGAATGTGTTCCAAAACAGTCATCTCTTTCCTGACAATCCCCTTTGTGTTTATTCTTACACATATGATAATTAAACAATAAAACACCTGCAGCTTTTAGTCCGGTGCGGCAAGTGTATGAACAAAATAGGATTTTTTTTCATAATTTCAAGTTGTGCGGCTAATATTCAGGTGCGCTTTGTAGTCCGGAAAATACGGTACATGAAATTAAGACATTCATTTGCAACATCATTGATACCAACAGAGCCGTCAGGGCCTTCTCTAGCTGACACACAACTTTAAACAGGACCAATGCAGACGGTCAGGCACATAGCTCCTCCTCTCGCCGACAGCTAAAATAGTAAACCTTCATAACACTAAACAAAACTTGTCCAGAATTTCGAAGGGTTAGTAAAGCTCCCGTTATTATAAATTCATACGTTAACATTGACCATTTAACTATTAGCAATTAACTGATAGCTACATTTACCATCTGTTATTATTAACCTAGCTGCTAGCAGACTGTAGTTAGATAAAATTACTGCACACTGAACGTGTCATGGATGGAATATTGAGATGTGATTACCGACACATGGAGAACCGGGCAGATTGCTGTCTGTGCAGAGGAGCGGGGAAACTGTAGTTGAACTCATCAGAGAGTATGGAGAACTAAGCTGAGCAAAAAGAGTGAAACCTGGAGCAGAGCAGCTGAATCAGGCAGGTTTGGGCTTGAAGAGCAGCACTGAGGATGTAAAGAGCTGCAAACTGAAGCAGAGCTGTGTGAACAGGGAATTAGAGAGAGGCTGCAGGCAGATGTGGACAAGATGATAAACTTTTCTACTTTTACAATACTTAAATTAGCAATTAAAAAAAAAAAACATTTAGGCTGCTGTGATTTATTTATTTATCTTTTAATTTAGTGTTTGAAACAGGAACTAAACAAAACTTAGTGATAACAGATAGGAATATATCCCTCTTAAGGCTTGAATAATACGAGAGAAAAACGTGACTTGATGTGATTGGTAATCCCTAATCTTTGTACAAATACATCCTCGTTACAGGTATGCACCACGATGGGACTGTGGATGTGAATATTCAATCTCTGTGACGCTGCTGAATGCAGAGAAGAAGGTTATCCATTCCTTTACTCCCAATGTTGTTTCCTTTGATCAGTGGAATGATCAGGAGTGGAATCAGGTATGTACAAAGTGTGAAATGTAATAAAGTTTAGTAGCAGTGCAGAACCCGTAGGCATATTTGGTTTACTTATATTTATTTTTCAGATGGTCCATGTATTCCAGAACTACGGACGAGGAGTGAGATACATTCATTTTGTCCATGGTGGCAAGGACAGACAGTACTGGGCTGGATGGTATGGAATACGTGTCACAGACAGCAGCGTTGAGATATGTCCAGCAGTGGACACATAGCTTGTTGGAATTTGTCCAATTCTTCCATCCTGCGTTTGCCTACATTTGCACATTATCTTCTTACTTCTTACTTACCATCTATTCATGTTTCCAGAGCTATAATGAATGTATGTGCACAAGTTTTCCAGTGAAAAGCCATTTTCTTCAATTTTTCAAAGAGAACACCTTAAATCAACAAAAATGTGTGCACACTTGCTTGCAGCGATTGTCATTGTGACAGAACCCCTTCAGGTTCAGGCCAGTTATTTCCATTGAGTGATTGACTTGTTTAATTTGTCTGCTAGTTTAACCACGGTTGTTGGGGATAAAACCTGTCCTTCTAATTTTATTTGAGGTTTTTGTCAAATAATATGCAAGTATGATTTATATTTGTGCTCTGTTGTTGATATGGGATGACTCCGTATTCACTGATTGAATGTGTATCTCGACTTGGTTGTCTGGAAGCCAGCATGTGACTTAATCTACATTTGCCTTACACATACTTGCCTTTCTTACTTTCCATTTTGTAGTGCGAGATCTGGATATAATTATGTAAGCATAAATGTTAACACATGCTTCAGAGGCAAACTTGAAAGCCATATACTGTATAGCTGTGTGTGAAATTGGAAAAAAATTTGACGTGTATTGTTGTGCTTTACGGTTCCTGTATTTCTTTTATTTCCTGCTCTCGACACCATATAGAGACCAAGTGTAAATGTGTAAATCGATGCAGGCTTGCATACAACATGAAACATTTAAAACCTTCCTCATGTAGTAATTTCCACAGTGACTACAACCTTCTAATATTATCACAGTTTTCTTTTGTTGTTGTTGCTGCTTTGGTTAAATACCAAAGAGCCATTGTAATCCCTGGAAAAACAAACTACAGCTTTGCTCTCAGGCACTTTGATGGTTGTGTCTCACTTTTTCCTTTTCCTTCATATACTTTAAAGCTAGGTTGAGTGATGAAGAAGTCTGCGGGTAAACTCATCATTTGTGGCAACAATCCCAGGATAAGTGATACAGCTTTGAACCAGGATTTAAAAAAAAAAAAAAAAAAAAAAAAAAGGAACTTTTCC
>VURO01048993.1:56934-68532 GCA_015108175.1 Pelvicachromis taeniatus
TGGTGATAGTTAAAAAAAAACCCCCAAAAAACATCACAACCCAACACACAATAACCACCTTTTTTTCTCCTTCATTTGTTTAGTAACTTCACTCAATAAAAGAACTCCTAAAAATAACCCAAAATGTATTTGTAACAGTTATCTCCATTTTCACTATTTCACTGGGTAGAAGTAAAACAAAAAAACCCCAAAAACATTCTTTACCATTTTAGAATTTCTCTGATAAAGGGTACAGAGTTTCAAGAACAAAAAAAGTCTGTATTTAGAGTATAGTCATGTACCTTTTCTTTAACATTCTCAAACGAGGAAGGTGAAACAACTGAGAAACACACTAAGAAGACATCAGTCTGCGGGTAGCTTAGAGGTCGTAACCGGTCATAATCCTCCTGACCTAAGGAGAGACCACACACATACACAAAGAAATTATTTACCAAGAGACAGACTAAATAAAACTAACAAATTTAATTAAAAGTTGAACTAAAATTAAATGTACCTGCTGTATCAAATAAGCCAAGGGTGTATGGTTCACCCCCAATCATTACAGTTACTGCATAGTTGTCAAACACCTGTGATAGAATAATAAGCTACATGTCAAAGTATTTTGTACCAAGATGCTTCTTGAAGTGAAAACATTTTTTTGTGTGGAAAACTTACTGTTGGTACATATTCTGAGGGGAATTTATTGGTGGTGTATGAAATCAACAGACAGGTTTTTCCCACTGCTCCATCACCCACCACCACACACTTGATAGTCTGCATCTCTGTGCTTTCTGAAGCTGCTGGCAATCACGTCACCTGAAAGGAGGAGGAGGAGGTTTTAACCGAGGATGGTTAGGCCAGTTTTCAATATTTTAGGCACCTACAGACAATGTTAAGTTATTCAAAAATGTTCTGTCGTATCCACTGCGAATAACATCTTAATGAGACGATGGGATCCAAGCGGAACAGCAGAGTTTTCTAGAATTAAACAGCTAAGAGTCACACCCAGCTATCAACAACATTGTCTGAAGGCTAACGTTAGCTAACGACTCGCTTACTCATCTAATTGCCTTCCTAAGTTTAGTGTTTGCAAACAAGTTTTTAGATTAGTCACAAATTGTGACGATAACTACTTAAACAAATAATTACTGGCAACTGAAACATGTGTGCGCATCATTTAGCAAACTCTGCTAACGCAATGCTAACTTGTTAGCTAGTTTAGCAGCCAGTCGGATAACGTAAGGGTGTAAACAAACGCTCTTAGTTTCTACGGAGTCATTCTATGAAAGCGTAGCTCACAAACACAATCAGACGACTGCACAACTTCACAAGATGCCAGACAAATGTTTTAGCTACGTACCCGTGTCCCTCTTGCGTCTCTGCTAGCTAACGTTAGCAGTGTTTCGCCGGGCGTTGGCACCAGCGAGCAACAACTTGGTACAGCCAGTCTGCGAGTCCCGACTTCCACTACGACTTTCAAGCGAGACGGAATAATACCGGACAACAGTTTCAAAGTAAAACATTTAGCTGTTGCTACAAAACATTTTCATTGTAAAAGCTAGTTAAATTAATGGCTGCATGGACGTGAAAGTAAAGTTCTTATTCTAAGGCGTTTTCTTTGCATATAGCTTTAATATCATGCATGAACTCTTATGCATGGCTCTTCAAACGTTCCTTTCTGTGCTTTTACTCTGAAACGTGACTTCCTCTCACGTTATAGGGTATCTTGACACGAGTTTAAGCGCGAGGTTCATGCTGCAGAAGTGGTGATGTCACCTTCTTAAATTCCTCTCACCTTGTATCCTGTCCTGGAGCTCTGCGCATCTCCAGGTAAACCCGACACAGTATCCGAATGACTTCAAAACGGAATGACTTTACATGCGAATGTGATATACGTATGAACAAGAAGATTATTATATTTAATTAACACCGATTTTGCTAGGAAAAGTGGAAATCAGAGCAGCGATTTATACTGAAAATTCTTGAAACATACATGGAAATACAGAAATAAAACACGAGGTTCTGCAACACCAATGAGCTTGAAAGTCAATATTTGATATGCCCACCTTTATTCTTCAACACACATCAACTCTTTAAGGTAAGCATTCTTATAGTTTCTTTAACCAGCCTTCATGAAGAGTTTTCTAGGCTTGTTAAAGGAAATTCAAAGCTCTTCTTTGGATTCTTTGAGAATGGCTCTGAGAATGGCTCCTTGACAGAAAACCCTTCCACTGAGAACATTTCTAATGAGGCTGAACGTCCAGATGCATCTCTCAGGTCCTGTATGGAGTCTTTGCCAGTTTTTTTTTTTTTTCTCATTTCGCAAGAACAATACTGTCCATCTGCTTACTTTCCACCTGTGGTTATGTGTAGACCAAACACTGGTTCATCCCTTGAGCTCAGTGCCTTTTTTATTCTTGAATGAGCCTTGAATGAGTTATACGTCAGTGTTTAAATGGACTATAAACAAAACAAAACAAAAAAAAAGTATTCCTCTGAAAATAAGTGAAAATAAAACATTTAATTTCTGAATTGGAACTTTGAAAAACCCTTGGAAAGCCTGGAAAACTATTGCTTAAGACCAATTTTTAACAAAATTAGGAGAAAGTCTGGGTCCCTGTAAATGGAATAAAAAGAAACAAGGGATGGCTTGTGCAATACTGTAGATGTGTTGCATTAAACAATTTCTTAATGTATTTCTTGTCTCAAAACTGTACTCACATCCCCACATGCGCACTGAAATAGCTATTGGGGTCTGGGTTGCCTTCTACAAAGAAATGTTTCACCTAAACCTTATAGTCAATCTTTGCAGAAACACAAACAGCCACAAAAGCTTAGGTGTGAATAATGATATTAATAAGACAGCTTTAGTGCTATGGTGCTGATATGTTGAATACTTGCTTACATTGGCATAGCTTACTGGAACACGTGTTATATCATGACAAATACTTGATATCTGCAGTTAAAAAGGTTTCAGAGATGTTGTTGTCCACCCCCACCTATACGAGGGACAGAATATCAAAGGCAACACATATTGCAGCACAGCGAGAGAATAAATGATTCAATGCCTCTGAGATGAACTGAACATTCTATTTTTCTATAAAATAAGATTAAATGCAGGGTTATTGAATTAGATTGTATACGGGTGTAATGGCAAGGAACAACGGTCATAGATGTTCACCGTCTTACAGCCATAACTACAAGGGTAATCAAATCTCCTCGACAAGGATCACTAATCATCACTGCTTCTCTTTGTGCGCATAATATGTACAAATTTTGAGGAATTTCAGTGTAATCCACTTTTGATTCTCACTGTAACAAGTTTGCATAAATTAACTTGGATAGTAACCCTACATTTCAGCTTCAGGTAACCTATTAGACTATTATGTATTACTGAGGGCAAGAAGCAAAAGTCAAGCAAGCGTGAAACTATATTATTGCAATCCTTAAATAACTTTAGAGATATCCTAATGATCCAAACTACTTATTGTGAGTGTTTTGACTTTTAGAAGGAGCTCCTCACAATAGTTCACCCTGTGTTTGCATATGAAGAGATTTTTATTCCACATGGTTTTCAGATCGCTGGAGCTTAATATTGACAGAAATCTTAGATATCAGAGAGTCATCGCAAAGAGAATAACAATCACCATGTCCGCCCGTATAAGAAGGCCCTCTAGTATTTGGGGCTGTTCATTTTAAGCTTATACGATATTCAATAGTTGAGCCTAAAGTTATATTAGGCTCTGGCATTAAAATGAATGACATTTAAATAATTTAAATACTAAATAAGAGTCTGAAAGCCTCTTTTTCATTTGTTTTATTTTCAGCTCAGGTCACACAGTGAATGAACATTCATTGGAAAAATAGTTTTAGTAGGATTATGTTTATACCAATTTACCCATGTTTCTTTTTCAAAATGATGTCAGTGTACGACTTTAATGTATTAGTGTATAAGGTCTGAGGGTAAAACTGTTGTCATAGTCATATTTTCCTTGCAGTCTTTATTCTCCATACAGCGATATGTGTTGATGCCAAACAACACAATATTAATATAAAGAGAATCCAACGTAGAGTCACCCACGAACTAGATTAAAAAAACAAAAATTATATGTACTACTATCTGTTACTATTTTGGTACAGGACAGATCATTATTCTAAAGTTTACTACTACATATTTAAAGTTGATGATGGTATAGCAAACAGTATAACATCCTTAGACTCTTCTCACCTTTTTTCATCTTGCATTGGAGTAATTTGTGTGCTGGTGGTTGGGGTTGTCACTGTGGATAAGAAGACTTTGCATTAAAAGTCAGTAAATGATATTCATGATATTAATACTGACTTTCCCCTTATAATTGCATTATAAAGCAATTCAGAGCTTTAGCGGGTGTTTTCAATAGATGCCAATGCCTAATAATAACATAATATCTAATAATCTTATGGAAATAACAATTGAATTTGAAAGTGGAAAAAAATAAAATATTAGAAATGACCATTTTTACAATATAGCTTTTGTTGAAGTTTAATCATCTTTTATATACAAGTTTGCTGCCCACTCTCTACAGATGACAAACAGTGTATTTTAAAAGGTGTTTTCAGACTCATATGCTTATAGTTATAAGCAACTTATTAAAATAAATCAATAAAAGGTACAACTTGTGGTTGGGTTATATTTCACTGTGGTGGAGTAACATTAAAAAACCTCAATTGCGATCAGTAGTCATCTAGATTTGAAAATGATAAGAATCTTACTCAGAAGCAGTCCTTCAGATCATAAAACCATGATTGTGAGGCAAACAATATCAAGTTTTACTAGTTTAGCCAAAACATACAGACAACACTTGAGCTGGACTTTCTAGAGTAGTAATAGGTTACGTTTACAACTTTTAAGGTTGGTGATTATTCTGCGCAATCAAAGAAAGAAACTACAGAATCAGCAATAGCACATCTGATGATATAGTGTGTTAAGCTGAAGCATACCTTCTTGGGAGACGAGGAGGCTGACACCAGTAAAGATATTTCTTCCAGAAATTGCGATGACACACCAGTACTTATCTTCATCACGTTGTCTGAGAGATGTCATAGTCACACTGAACACTCCTGCATCCTTATCATCAACGATGAAGATTCTGTCGTTAGGACGCCCCTTTGGTGTCTTTACCACTATGCTGCAAAACTCATATATCTTTCCTTTGCACCAGTACTTTGTGTTTTCTTTGAACTGCAGGTCATACTGACAAGACACTGTTACAGACCCGCTGTTTGTTGCTGTTACCACCTCTGGAGCTGAAAGCAGAAGTGATTCCACTGCATGTTGTATTATCCACAACAGCACACAAAAAGTTGAACCTGCAAAAAAAAAACAAACAAACCATTTAACATCATGTTAGTCAGATAACTTTGAAATTGAAGAAAAAAAAAATGGCAAGGCAAAGCTAGCACTTTTTCCAGATTACCATTAAATAAGCAGACAAATGTTCCAAACGTCCTCATGGTCGTCATGAAAAGTTCAACAGGAAGAAAACACCATCTATGCAACTTCTCCTTTAGTCTTGTGCAGTAATGTAATACTGTGTCATACTCTCCCATTGCGCAAACTATCACAACCAAGTGACAGGAAATTCTTGAGATCGTGATAAACAAGGACACAAGATTAGGCAACAACGCAAAAGAAAGAATGTTTGAATGAAGAGCAAGTTTTCATCTGCATTAGTCCCTAAAATGTAAGGGTCACTGAAAATAAAGTCGGGGTTGATTAAAGTAATCACCTTCATCTTATAATTAATTTTTATCCTGCTATCAACCAGTTTTTCTGCATCTTGTGATAATATTGTGGTTTCAGTGTTTTTACACGAATAGTCTATCAAATTAAGTAATCTATGTGTATTTCTTGATGTGTGCCTACCTGTTATAAAACCAGTTTGGTCAGGATGCATTATGAGGGGGTTTAACTTCTCTAATCTTGAGAGAGCTTTGCAGATTATTTTAAGGTCAACATTAATAAGGGTTTTTTTTTTTTTAATATTGGAAGATAGCTGGTGGGAAACACAGGGTCTTTGACTGGTTTTAGCAGGAGATTAATGTTGGTAGAATTTGTATTTGGTTGTATGCCGTTTTTCTTGATTTCCTGCAACATTATGTGGAATACTGGTGCTGGAATTGACCAGAATTCTGCTGGAAATCCATCTGGTCCTGGAGCTTTATTTTTGGGCATACTTTTCAGGGATTCCTGCAGTTCACCTGATGTCAGTGGTGAATCCAGTATTATTGCTTGACTGTCTGGTAATTTTAGAAGGGATAAGTAGTCAAGAAACTTCTTAATTTTGTTTTTTGATGGGGTTACCTGGGGTGAATATAAAGTTTTGTAAAAGTCTCTAAAAGTATTGTTTATTCTTTGAGGGTCATATAATGTGTTCCTAGATAATCTCTATCTTTAAGCAATGATGTAGTAAATCTCCAGTTTTTACTTGGTGGAATGGTCTTCTTATGTATTAGAATTAAAGATACAGGAGCATGATCGCTGACAACTATAGGGTGTATCTCAGTGTCAGAAATGTCACTCAACTCTGAGCTGCTGACTAAGAAATCATCCAGACAAGAGTAGGAGTGATGGGCATGTGAGAAGAAAGTGTATCCCTTATGGTTAATAATACAAATCCCCAGTATTTTCCTGTGTTACACCACCAACCCTCTGCATGTCCTCCTTCACTACATCCATGGATACAGTGTCATCTGCAAACATTATAGTCAACAGACGCCTGCCTGACTTCATTTGTTAATCTGGCCACCTCACAAACATGAATGGACTTCCTGATGCTTTCCTGATGTAATTGCACCACCGCTTTAATCCCATCTGTCACTCTTACCTCACAGCCTAACACTGTCTTGCTGTCCTCATATAGTTGCGTCAATGTCTTCCTGCATCGGCGTCACATACTTTGCTTCCACTCATAATTTGGTCATGCAGTACTATATGGCACCCTTATCTCTAGAGACCTACACATTGATTCATTGCTTTACTCTATGCCTTTAAGGGTTCTCTATTTATCATGCACACGCTCAGACTTTTAGGATCAAACCAACAATCATCAGGTTGGTAGCTGGAAGGCTCTAACTACTGAGTCACAGCTGCTGTAGGACATGGCAAGTAAAGAAGAAAACATGGCAACAGAATGCAACAGTGAGAAAAACCTTCATGTTGCAATGTATGAGGAAGAGAGTTTAGTTTGACAGTTAAGTAAAGAAAGATTTTGTCACTGCTGTGTGCTCTCCTGCCAGTAAGTAGTTGTATAGTCTTCGGTTGCTTTAGTTGTTTGTTTAGTATCCTTGTCCTGCTGAATGATGAACTGCTGTCCAATATGTTTTATGTGTTTGGCTGAATCTGAGCACACAGACTGCTCTCATATAATTCTGCATTCATCCTGTTGCTTCTGTCAGCAGTGAGATCATCAATAAATGCCAGTGGGGGCCAGCTCCAATGCCAGCCGTACGGCCAAACCCTAACAGAAAGTCGACCATGTTTGACAGATAACAGAGTATGCTTTGGGCCATGAGGTATTTTGTGTTTTTTTTTTTACCCTCTCCATTTTCCTGATCATTTTCAATTCAATTTAGTTTTATTTATACAGCAAGGCGCTTTATATTGTAAGGTAGACCATAGAATAATACAACAGAGACAAACCTAACAATCATATGATCCCATTTTCCTTCCCAAGTGTTTTGACGACATTGGGAAGGAAAAACTCCCTTTTAACAAGAAGAAACCTCCAGCATAACCAGGCTCAGGGAGGGGCGGTCATCTGCTGTGACCAGTTGGGGTGAGGGGAGGAAGACGAGACAAAAGACATACTGTGGAAGAGCGTCAGAGATGAATAATACCAACGATTAAATGAAGAGAGCCGTATAAACACATGGGTGGAAAAGGTGGCTGAAGAAGAAATACTCAGTGCATCATGGGAATCTCCCAGCAGTTTACACCTATTGCAACATAACTAAGGGAGGAGCATTTTGGATCAAATGAAGGCTTCTCTGGGAGTTTTTAGGACATCCTAATAATAACGAATTATATTAGTCCAGCCTAGAAGTAATAAATTCATGAGCCAATTTTCGGCGTCACTCTTTTAGAGATTTTGCGCAAATGGAAGAAAGAAGTCCTACATATTTCTTCAATATGTACACTGAAGGAAATATCCTGGTCAAAAATGACTCCAAGATTCCCCACAGTGTTACTGGAGGCCAAGGTAATGCCTTCCAGAGTAAGCATCTGGTTAGATACCACATTTCTAAGATTTTTATTACAAGTACAATAACCTCAGTTTTATCAGAATTTTTGTCTTGTGAATGTTTTGAAAGTTTTTTTTTCCTTCACCATCAAAATGTTTTTCAGTTGTCCAATGTTTTCTTCTCCATGGTTTACCAGCTTGTTTACCATTTTCCCTATTTTTTGTGGGGGGGTTTATGTGTGGGGTTTTTTTTGCTGTTCCTTTTGGCCAAACAGCTCACCTTGATATCTCTGTGATAGATTTATGCTTTCCTCATTATTGTCTTCAGCATTTTTAAAATTACTGAGCTTCTTTCATATGAAGTAACAGCTTAGTAACCAAATGTTCTTCTACCTGTACTTGTTTCGCAAAGCATTACTTAAATATGAATACATCTACTCAAAAGCCTACTCCTGAAAAAAAGAAAACCATTTATCTAGATGCTCACAGTGTGAACTGTTTTCAAAGTGTTATATGTTAATTATTTTGGAGATTTAGTTTTCTGGGGCTTTATACTTTATGAAAACAAAAGGGAAGAATTGTGGCCTCTGCATATAAACTCTGGTCTCTCTGTTGATTTAAAATGAAAGTGCTGTAAATAATTTCTGTTACTTGATTTCCATATGTAAGTTTAATTACCTGGGGTAAACCATCCAAAGCAATGGACAGGGCACAAGAGAGGTGATCAAGAGAGTGCAGGCAGGGTGGAGTGGGTGGAAGGATAGCAGCAAGAGCAAACAGGAAAGTTTAAAAGGTGGTAGTGAGATCTGATAAGATTTATCAGACAATCTGGAGATGCTGGCACTAACAAAAAGAAAGGAGGCTGAGTCAGAGGTGGCAGAGTTGAAAATGCTAAGGTTTATGTTGGGAGTGATCACATCTATCTATCTATCTATCTATCTATCTATCTATCTGTCTGTCTGTCTGTCTGTCTGTCTGTCTGTCTGTCTGTCTGTCTGTCTGTCTGTCTGTCTGTCTGTCTGTCTGTCTGTCTGTCTTGCTCTTAATGATTTTTGTGTTCATATAAAGCATGTCAGTGCCTAACATTTCATCCTTTTTGTGAGAAATTCCGAAGGGGTACTTTAGACCGATTAATTCCAACAGTAGGTGGCACTAAATACCAGCCTGTCACACCACACAATGTACAGACTGATTTCCTAATCCAGTTGTTGTCTTCGTCACTAACAACAGTCTGTCGCATAGCCTCATCACACTTTCTCAAATCTTTGAAAATATTTTGAAGATATGCATTGCTGTGGGGCAAACAAAGTTATCCTTTTTTTTTCCAATTGCTTCACACATATTGCATTTGTATGATTTTCCTCAGGCGTTTATTCTTCTCATTTGGTTCTTTGCCATTTTGTAACATTACACATTCTAATGGCTCAATAATGATGGAGCTGATGCCAGTATTATAATAAAAAAAATCACATTTACAGTTTCCTTTTATGGGCTTCAATATTTTATGTACCCATTACATTTGTACTGTAGAATTTAGTGGGCTTGATGGTTTGATTATTCATGTTGAAGGGAAGATGATTTTTAATATTTCAATTTTCAATTTGTTAATTATGTATTTTACATGTAGAAAATAACAAACTGCCTTTCAATAGTATCTAAAGGTATGAAAAATGAACAGAGCTATGTTTTTCTATTGATCTCAACATAAGAAAAAAGTGACAACATTCTAAACACTGATATATCACATTGAATATTATAGCTCATAATAATAAAAAAAAAAAGTCAAATTGTTAATACAAAATTTGTCATAGGGATTTTTGAGGAACCTTTAATCATGGTATTTTGGGATAACCCTTAGAGAGTTAAGGTCAGACTACAAAAAACCAGAACTATCTTTTTGCATGCATGTGCCTGTGACTAAATTAGCAATGTGGTTGCGACACCCACATGCACATCTGTTTCTGAAAACCCTTAGCTACATAAATTTCTTGTAGAACACACAGAGAGTCATTTCTACCAGATACTAAGAAACTCATTTCAGGTTTGTGAATATTTGAGTTAATTTCTTGTGAACAAATGTATAAAGTATACGTGTACAGTTTTTCTCAGTCGCTTTGGTGCATTTCTCACATCACTATTCACATTTGCACAGCAGTTAGTGCATTTCTCAAAACAATTTGTGCAAACTGCAAAACCTAGTGGATAACCTGCAAAAGCAGAAGCAAAAGCTCAAAATCGATCATCCATTCCTCAAAAGCAAGTATTCGTGTCAAAGAAACTGTCAGTGTCATCAAAATGAGAAGTCTTGACACCATCTATTTCAACAAGATAGTCAAATGGCTTTGTCATGTTTTCATTGTGACAGTGTACAGTATCCTCTCAGTGTTTTCCAATGCAAAAAAAAGGTCGGAACTCGGTGACACTACCTGAAAATGCTCAAGACAGCACTATGCACTTTTTGTACAGCCATGTTCAGACATTCCTGTAGTCAGGGAAGTAAGTGAGTACAAGACACTGAATACGTATGATTCAGATTTTTATTGTATAGGCTGTTTGTAATTCTACAACATTGTGCAGAAGACAAATACTCTACAGTCACTTATGTAGAATAAACACAAGAAACACCCTTTTGGTAGAGCTGTGCACAAATGTGAACAATACAGTACATAGTGTAACTGAACATACGTAAATCATTCTGGCACATCAAGACGTTCTTGTCTGTCTGGCCACATGTTTTCATCTACATCACAACGGTTATCATCCCTTGCAATGCAGCGTGGGAAGGATCTCCTGGAGTGGCGAATCCACTCTCAGCATGACTCTGCTGTGATGTTGCCACATGCTGCATCCATGGCTGCTAGCAGGGCCATTTGCGAATGTGAATGCCGGTCATAAACCTTCCACCTCTAGGTAGAGAAAAACTGGATTAAGGAATGGTTAGTAGGGAGGGAGATATTCAACCAGCATTCTGTCATGTGCTGCAAACCACTGTCTGACCAGATGTGAGGGGGTTGAAAACGGACATTATCCCACACAACAACATACTTCACACACCTCCTCGTCAGTGAAAGCTGAAGTTCACCTGAGAGTAATTTTTCCAGACAAATAATAATGGAAAACGGTATAAAATCTGCTTGACAGCATTTGATAACCAGTTCACCAATTTTGTATGTCATGACTCAAGCAATGAAATGTAGACTATTAGTTTTATTGGGAACGACTATTCCACATCCAAATGCATAGTTCATTTTGAATGACATGACATACGCAATAATAATGTAACTAAACGGCAGAGGATTGTACGAAAGCAACTGATACACGTCCAAGTGCATTTGCAATTTGTTCAGAAGAAGGAGAAATTGCTACTATGATGTGCACACATGACTAACTGTTGTGG
>VURO01048994.1:0-15894 GCA_015108175.1 Pelvicachromis taeniatus
GTCCATGCTCGGAAGGCATCAGACCTGAATGAACTAGAGATGTTTTGTAAAGAGGAATGGTCCAATATACCTTCAACCAGAATCCAGACTCTCGTTGGAACCTACAGGAAGCATTTAGAGCAGGGGTCACCAACCTTTTTGAAAGTGAGAGCTGCTTCTTGGGTACTGATTAATGTGAAGGGCTACCAGTTTGACACACACTTCTGAAATAACAAATTTCCTCAATTTAACTTTAATTAATTGTTATCATTAATAATTAATGATATTCTTCTATGTAAAGACACTGATTATGGCAACTGTTTCCGTGGAGACCAGCTAGCGCTGATCTAATATTTAATAATAATTTTTTTTTTATATATATTATTGACACCAATGCAATTGTGATTTTAAAAAAATAGCAACAAAAATTAAAAATAGATGCAGCTTACTGGTAAGTTTTTATAGTGAGCTATTCTTAGAACAGGCCCGCGGGCTACTCATGTGGTCCTTGCGGGCTACCTGGTGCCCGCGGGCACCATGTTGGTGACCCCTGGTATAAAGTATGGTGATTTGCCTGTGTAAAATTTGTGATCCGATATAAACACATCATCAGTTCGGTTTACGCTGATTCAGAACTACAAGGGTTGGTGTGTTGGATCCATCCAAGCCAGAGCAAGCCCCACCGGATGCCTCTGATTAAAACGGTGAGATTAAACTGCTCTGAATGAGGCCTTATCTCATGGTCCACAATGTAATCTCATTTCCTCTTTTCTAAGACACATCAGATAACATCATTACCAACGCTATAGCCATGAATTAAAACCTGTCCTGATTGCTACTACACAATCTGGGACTCACAGTACAGCAAGCAGGCAGAGTGAATTTTATCCACTGAACTGGCACATCATCCAGCGATTCTGTTGACATGCCCTTTCCCTGTGACCTTTCTGCCAGCGGCGGCTTTGATTGAGGACAGGCGGGCTTCAAAGTGGAAATCTCAATGAGAGCGGCCTGTCAGAGATTTAAACCACCTGCATTTCAATTTAACTTTGGTTAAACTTTGTATGCCTGAACTTCCACGACACAATATTTTCAACAATCACGGCTTTCAAAATGAACCTGTGAATTTTTGTGAGTATTTCAAAATAACTAATGTAATTACTGTCGGGGAGCAGTGGTACTCTTTTCATGTTGGTTCTTAGATTTCCATGTTAGCCTTAGTGTCATGGCCCCTAGCTTCTCTGGATGTTTTTCTTGTTGTTTCTCACTCCTCACTGCCAGGGTTCCCGCCTCTGTCCTCACCTGTGCGACTCACCTGCTGCTCATCACCAGCGATCACCTCTGGCATGGTTTGTCACTTGATCGTTGTGCTAACCCGTCAGTGTCACCCCAGCTCGCCTAGTGATTACCCTGTTTCCTAGTGCTCTTTTCTAACGTTGTGTTATCTCTTTTGTTCAGCCCAGCTCATGGATTGGATTTTGTGGAGTGTTGTGAGTCATGAGTGTGTGAAGAGGAGTGTGGACATTTCCCTGCCCTGGACCTTCCCTTGGATTCCCTGGAGCCCCTGTTTCCCCCCCATCACTATATGTATATATCTCACCTGCTGTGTTTGCTGTAAATAAAACCCTGTGTTTACTTCCATCAGAAAACAAAATCTGCATAAAGGGTAAAGAGAGAAAGAGTGACGAGGGCATCATAAAAAAGCCGAGGTAGCTGTGAGGCCTCACTGAGCTCAGAATGAGCCACACAGACGATCATTGGAGTGGATTCTTTCTTTTTTAAAAATGTATTCATGCAGGCAGGGTTGTGCAAACATGCCTGTTCTTCTGTAGCTGTAACCGCTTTCCCACACTCACATCTGTTTGCCCAAACGCTGCATTACCATTGGATGCTGAGCAGACAGGGGAGCAGATAAGAACATGCAAACGACAAAGAGAGCGAGCATAAAGATGAAGCCGGGTGCAACAGACAGAGAAGAAGACGGCAAACGAGGGAGCAGAGAATGACAGATAAATTCATATCAATTGAATAATATAGGAGCGTTAATGGCCTTCCTAATTATAACCAGGCCTGCCATTAGCAGATGCTGGCTGACAATCTGCTACAGTTAGATAAATGCAGCTCTGCGAGGATCTGGAGGGCCGTCAGTGGCTTTGC
Source organism: Pelvicachromis taeniatus (assembly GCA_015108175.1). Taxonomy (NCBI): domain Eukaryota; kingdom Metazoa; phylum Chordata; class Actinopteri; order Cichliformes; family Cichlidae; genus Pelvicachromis; species Pelvicachromis taeniatus. Next base: position 2,137 of record VURO01048994.1, read on the forward strand.
ACACACGTACACAGCGATGTGTCTGGAGGCATATCATTTGGGACTGGCAGTATACAAAAGACATTTCCTTTCATTTCGGGTGCATCAGAAATGCGAGTCACGTTTAGCGTGAATGTGCATGCTGTTATCACACCCCAGAGTACACGGGGGTCTCAGGTGCCCTGATCCTAATGTCATTACCTCTATCTCAACATGGTGCCTCGTCATAACACTGTTTAAACAGACCACACAAGGCCACAGCAAGGTCAGCAGTGACAGAGTGTACGTGTGCCTGTTCCAAGCCATGCTGTCTGTCCTGTTGTCCTTCTCTGTCTTCGGTTAAATTAGCACCCTCAAACCAAGATGGATTATGAATCGGTTTTTGCTGGGACACCACATGCCGCAGCACCGATCATTAGCCTCGGTCTTCCACAAAGAAAGTTTAAGGTGTCCCGCTCCTTGGCTTTCTCTGCTTTCACACCTCTTCGCTCTTAAGGGCTGCACTTGGCAGACAACAATGAGAAGGGATCACTGAGAAGGAGGAAAAGGTTGGGAAGCGTTTCATGCTGCTGTAGGCTACGACCATTAAACCAAGACACAACCAGAGCTAACACAGCAATGAGTTCTCTAACTAATTTACACCTCTGACACATCCTGGATGCACGTGTTTCACTTCGAATGTAATGAATGCACAAGATGAAAGTGTGGAACCAAAGACGTGTGTTGTCCTATTACATATACTGATCATGTTCAGCCAGTGTGAAAGGCTTTTCTATGTAAGCATGCACAGGGGAAAGAGCACGGTACAAGTTACTCATCAGTTCTGTAATTTGCACTAAATGTTCCTCAGGTACCAGTATGTTCACTGCACGTGTGTGATTATGTACACTCGCGTCACCTTGAGGGTTGAGGTGGCTGACCTCTGACGTGGTTCAGTAAGCTCGATCGATCGAGTGTTTCACTTCTGCTCCCCGACGTCGCCTGCTCACTGAGCATGAGCACGAGAGTCTGATTAGCACAACCCTCCAGACGTGTTCTCAACAGCTGGGAAGGACGCATATGCACGCTCACACAAACATGGAGTCTTCAGTTGCATGAAAATGTAAGAGCCACAGGAAATGTGCTTGGCTCTCCTGCCAACTATAGAAGCTAAAAAAGGGTCCATGAAAAACAAGCCTCATGAATATATACTGAACATTATCTCAATTCTTGAAGGACTTTTGTATGAATTTTCATGAATATCTTTGATGATAAATAGTCATACACAATCACAAAGAAGATGAGATTGTCCATAAATTATGTATATCAGTGCTCATGACCTTAAAATTATATGTGATTTTCCTTTAAACAGTCTTACTGAGCGTGGTAGTCAAAAAATGCAAACATATTATTTTCAGTCATACTCTAAATACAAACTGACATTTTGACAAACAACTTTGGAGTGTTGACCTAAAGGCTTCTCCAGCAGACCGGAGCTCACGAGGACCGCAACGCACCGAAGCAAACTGGGTAAAAGGACTGGTTCTTGTATAGGCTTTTCTACTCTACCTGAACACTGGGAGCAACGTGGGCTTCGGTATCCTGCCAAAGACGAAGACCAAACCACCAAGCTTCGCTTTAGTTAACCTGCTGTACCTCCCGAACCACAGCCGTCCCTTAAAGTCACTGCTGGGATTTGAACACAGTATTTCATGTCTACCAGACTTTTACCATGTTAGCCACAGTGCCACACTGCTGCTGCACAGGAAGTCATTACTTAGCTAAAGATCATAGAGTGCACTTAGTGTTTCACAGAGCTGCAGAGAGCACTGTGAAATGCTATCTTCTTCAAATCCCTGTATCTACAGTTGCAAAGCAATACCAAAGTGCCAACTCATCCTGTACACGCAGTGCTGCAAGGGTTGTTCCAGGACCACGTTCAGCTGTTTGGAAAGCCAGTCAGTAAAGGCGACCGTGGGGACAGTGCACGGGGTTGGACTTGTCAGTCAAAGTGACTGTGTGTCCATTCCCAATGTGGTGTGTGAGAGACAAAATAAACATCATTACTCTCAACTCAGGCTCAGTGACACGTAGCCAGAGAGTGTATGATTTCCTGTGAGAGCATGTGTGCGTTTGTGTGGGTGAGGTTAAAGTCTAGTTTAAAATAGATTAAGGAGTGACCAGGTGACAGAGTGTGACTGACAGATGGAGGAAGAGCAAGCAGCCAGAGAGGGAAAGGGAGGGAGAGAGAGAGAGCGAGCAAAGCCCGGCCAAATCTTTTTCAGATGGAGAAGGAAAACAATTTGTCTCAATGACATTACACTGTATTAGAAAATGGAGAAGCAGTCGCATTATTTTCCTAAATGGAGCTAATGCCCTATTAAGAAGACATTTTATTTTAATCAAACTAATGCTTTGTTTACTTGAAATGGGGAGAAACCTAACCCCTGTTGGTGAATGTAGGGATGAGAACGGAAAGCAAGAGGGAGGGATATCACTGAATAATCATGTGAGGAGATATGATTTTTAACAAAGCCACATTAGAAGCATTTAAGTCCACATCAGAATAGATTGGTCACAAAAGATTGAACAAGTCCCCAAGTGTGGTAAACAATCTGCGGGAAACAAAACAAACAAGTGTTTTCATGAAGAAGTCAGACAATAATTGGTCTTTATCCATCACTCTGGTTGCAATAGTGATCTGAGTGTATGCTGAACATGCTGTGAGCCTGTGAAGAGCGAGACCGCTCTGAGAAGCTGCTGGTTAACCTGAGGCTCATCGATCCATTTCAGACTGAGCTGCTGACCAAAGCAGACATATTTCTGATGACCCTTAGCAGTCAGTGCTAAGCTCATACATATCAAAGACCAGTAAAATGTTTTTAACTCTGTATCACGCAGGCCACCTAGAGTTACTTTTTAAATTCTCACTATAACGTTCTCTCTGGCTTGAAATGGTTGAGGAGTTATGTGAAGCACACATGGTGAAATCTAGGCAGGGCACATTTTTCTGCCCATGTTCAGACAGCATGAAGTGTTTTCTTCTTCTTTGTGAAGCAGAATTTTGTCACACACAGTAACAGAGTTAAGGAGTGCTCGATGATGCAGCAGTAAGAAATGCACACCTAATATAGAGACTTCCAGCATACAGCACTGCCAGTCCTTTAATCAGTAGACCGAGGTCTTCACAATCATCTTTTCTTTTCTCATTCGGCAACCGTCATCTAACAAACATGGAATATAAATTAAAATCATTTTTTAAATGTGTGTTTAATTCCCAGTTTAGACCGCCAGTGTTCATAAAAAGCATTTAGCAGATTTAATATTGTGTAATTCAGTTTGTATGAGAGCTTCAAAGTACTTTATATCATTATGAAAATAGGAAGCAGCACAGATTAATAAACAGATGAAAACAGATAAGAGAGAAAAGTTTCAGAGGAAGAAGAGCAGACATTAAAGGAGAGACCACTGAAAGACATAATATCGCACGGTTGTTCCTAAACATGACCAGTGTTTCATAATTAAGTAACTCAAAATTATATATAGACTACCTGATGATGAAAAAGAAACAGAATTGTTTCATGAACTGAATAAAAACATGCTAATAAGCAACAGGAGGAAGACCAAGCAGGAGGCTGGAAGCTGTGAAGTCAGAAAGAATGAATCAGAAAAAACAGACCTAGATTCTCCTCTTAGACTGACGTGTGTGTGTGTGTGTGTGTGTGTGTGTGTGTGTGTGTGTGTGTGTGTGTGTGTGTGTGTGTGTGTGTGTGTGTGTGTGTGTTTAGACAAAAATGTCTAATTACAAAGGCTGAAAGTGTGTGTATGTGTGAAACACTTCAGAGAGAGAGAGAGAAACACAATCTAGGTGTTGACTAATTAAGTGATGTTACACTTCCAGATGGCTTTACTTTGCTGCATTGGAAAATACTCCCAAACACACACACACATGCACACACACACAAACAGCTATGAGTGTTTATCAAAAAGCCAGGTACTGTAGGTGTGATTGTGACAAGAACAGAGGAGCACAACCCACAGCAACGAGACGATTCAGACTGCTGTGAGCTTGAGGAGGGAGCAGGAAGAGCTAGTCAAGAACAGATCGAATTATTGATGATGTTGTCACACTAAAGGTGAAACGGTAACCCATGACACTCTCTTTGTTTTGCAGACCACGAGCATGCATTGCTGTGAAAAAGTATTTCCTGATTTCTCTCTGTTTTCACATGTTTCAGATCTTTAAACAAATATTTGCATTAGCATTAGATAACCAGAGAAAAGACAAAATGATCATTTCATTTATTAAAAAAAAAAGGAAATATCCAAACCCACCTGGCCCTGTGTGAAAAGGTCCTTAGTGTTAAATAAACTGTGATTAACAACATTTTTGGAACGCAGCCACTTCCAGGTCTGATTCCTGTCAGAACCGTTGAATCAAGAAATCACTTAAATAGAAAAAATACGAACACTGAAAGATCTCACTGTAACATCTCGAGAAACATCTGACAAAGTCATTCATCATTTATCGGTCTGTCGGTCTCAATCAGTCCTTTACACACTGAGCTCACTGCGAAAAAGGTCACAATTTTGAATTTTCTGGATCTTGTCATGTAAAGGATATACATGAACACATCGAACGCTGCACGTTTTGGAAAAAACGCACTGTGAGAAAAAAAAATAAGGTGACATCAAGCGATGACGAGCTGGTCCCGAAATAAGAAAAGGGAGAAGCAGAGATTCTGGGTTCATGCGGTTCTCATGAGAAAGCAGCAGCAGGGTGAATTTCACAGTTTGATCCAGCAGCTCAATTCAATTCAGTTCAATTCAATTCAATTTTATTTATATAGCGTCAAATCACAACAATAGTCGCCTCAAGGTGCTTTACATTGTAAGGTAGACTCTACAATAATACATACAGTGAAAAACCCAACAATCATATGACCCCCTATGAGCAAGCACTTTGGCGACAGTGGGAAGGAAAAACTCCCTTTTAACAGGAAGAAACCTCCGGCAGAACCAGGCTCAGGGAGGGGCGGGGCCATCTGCTGCGACCGGCTGAAGCTGCATCACGACCCTCTCGTTTATATTTCAGGATGTCATTGCTTGTTGGCAGAGTTGGGAGCACATCTGAGGAAGCAGAGACATCATTTCAGAGAGCTGGCTGACCATAAGCAGTGACTAGCTCTGTCTCTGAGGTCAAATAATATTATTTATTATTATTAATTATTTATTTAAATATTTATTTTTTATTCAGTACCAGTGCACGTTTTGAGCTACCACCATACTTTTTACCTAATGGGTGGCTGTAGCTCAGGTCACCTCCTCAACGGAAGGTTGGTGGTTCGATCCCAGGCTCCTCCAGTCTACATGCCAAGTGTCCTTGGGCAAGATACTAAGCCGATGTTTGCCTACTGGTGATGGTCCCGGTGGTGCCTGTGTTCGGCAGCCTCGCCTCTGTCAGTGCGCCCCAGGGCAGCTGTGGCTACAATGTAGCTTGCCATCACCAGTGTGTGAGTGACTGAAAGCACTAGTGTAAAGCACTTTGGGGTCCTTAGGGACTAAGTAAAAGCACTATACAAACGCAGGCCATTTACCATTTATTTAATGCTGTTTTCTGAGTGGTCAGATCTTTTTATCTGCATCTGAAATATTGGAAAAATCAAACTTGGTGCTTTACATTGTAAGGTAGACCCTACAATAATACATGCAAATTTGTCCAGCGAAATGAACGACAAATGTTTTGTAATGCACAAAATATTTGCACAGTTTTTATGCGTGTGCCAGTGCGAAGGCTTTAAGACTGCTCTGAAATGCACCAGCAAGTCAACATCTGAGTGGATTAAAAAATAAATAAATAAATAAATAAAAATATAAAGTTTTGAAGTGGCCGACTTTAAATTTAAATGGATTTAAATTTGATTGAGATGCATGAACCTAAACAGGCCCAAGCAGCGATGTGAAGGACTCATCGCCAGTTATCACAAATGCTTGACTGCAGTTGTTGCTTCCAATAGTTGCACAACCTGTTATTGGGTCCAGGAGGCGTTACTTTTCCACACAGGCGCGTGTAGGCTTGGATAGTTTTTTTTCTCCCTTAAATGAAATCATCATTTGAAAACAGCAAATACTTTTTTCACCATAAAGTGCCATCGTTTTCAAACCCACATACAAGTTTCTTTGTTCGTGTGTGGACTTTGTTCCACTGTGTGAATCTGTGTGGACTGAACCCTTTACGGGACGTTACGCATGTAGCATATTTAACTTCCACAGATAACAAAAATCCTCACATCAAATTTCAACTTCAGCAAGGCTCTTCAGTGAAATGTTCTTTGCTGCTCATAAGGACTCTGCTTTTTTGCACTCCATGCAGATATACCTGCCTGCTTTCATTTTCTATAGAGCATACAGATCTATGCCAGCTGCCCACAGCAGAGATGCATCAGATTCAGCTTTCAGCTTCATTCATCACACGGTTATGACACAGCTCTCAGGAGGACACGGAGGGTAAGCAACAGGGCTAATGTTATATACATCAATGGGTCTCAACTTTGTTGTGCATCAAAAGATGTGAGATGCCAATCGATGCACGAGGCCACTGGTCCATTTCTCATTTTGCTGGCACAGAAAATAAACAGAGTAGCAGAGGGATCAATGTGACAATGAATGTCTCCAAATCTCACTTTATGTTGTGTGCCAGCTGACAGACATTTAAGCTCCATTATTAGCAATGGATCAAAGACAATTATGGGTCTTATTCTAATGTGGTCCTTCCACTCTTAATTTATTCACTGTTGCTTGTAATGTTGGCAGCGTACAGTTTGAGAGTAACAGAGGGATTTCAATGCCAAAAAAACCTCGATAGTCATGCAGCTCTGTGAGTGTGGTTTTGACATAGGTGGGCTCCGAGTTATAGAAATGAGGCAAATACACTTGACCCCACAGTGTCAACCTGAACGCTCAAAGTACTTAAATAAATTATGTAATGTAAAAATTTTGTTTTAAAAACAGTCCTACTAACTCAAACAGCTGGAGTTCATCGCACATGTTCTTCCATTTGGGTTCAACTTAATAACTATTTTGATTATTATTTCAAAATGCAGGTAAGTCAGCAAAACCTTTGAAAAAACACAGAGTCTGAATTCTTGCATGAGCCCACTTTGTTTAAACGTTTTGCTTTCCTCTTTCTTTTCTCCTGCTCAGTGTTCAACATCTGTTGTCCACTGTCCGCCTCTGCACATATCCAAACCATCTCAGCCTCAGGACACATTACTGTCTGAAACACATCTGTTTTGACCTACCAATGTGCAGTGTGTTCTCAAAACAACTAGAAAAATACAGAGTTGTAACCAAAATAATAAACAGCTTTCAAACATAACTCCTACACACCAAAAGCGGCTGCGTGATGCTTAAAGACGTAAACGTATTATGACGGTTTGCAGAATCTTCTGGGTCACCGTTAGTGTAAACCAACGTTCTGATGAAGATGATGATGAATTGAAGAGATGATTTGTCATAAAATCATCCTGTAAATTAGTGGATTAGTTTGTGTTGTGATCACTCTCGTTCATTCAGGGCGAATGTGAGCCAGCTCTGAGATGATGCAGCGACCCTGGTTATAGATATCCATGACAACGGCCCACTTCATTAGTGGCCTATGAAAGTCATTCAAAGTGACATTTTGGAAGAGTTCTGTTTAATTAAAAAAGGTGTGAACAATAAACACTGAGCTTTGCTGAACTGCAAAAGTGACCCTGTGGTGCTCATTCCTACATGAATCAAAACCTTAACTTATTCTAAATATCTTTGCATTTAATTACTAAACATTTGACTTTTATTTTAGTCAAAAGGTACACCTCACATGTTGTGATAGGCTTCAACTTTTAAGTTCAACAGCTTAATGAACTTCAAGCAATCGGCCTTCATTTTTTTAAGGATCTGCTGACTTTTTCAGGTTTACGGTGCAGCACTGATGGAGTCTGGTGATGCTGCTGTGCTGTTGCTTTTGGTTTGTCTCCTAAGAAGGAAGGGTCACTACAAATTCATGCAGTATTCCTCTTCCTCCTCATCCTCTTGTGAAACCTTTCAATCCTTGAAATTCCATACAGTGGATGGGAGCATCACCCTGTGGCTCACTCAATTATGAAAATGATGTGAATCATTTGCTACGGCCTTCAGAATCATCAAATGTCAACCCAATTAACTGTCAATGAAAGGCCATCAAATATTCAAGCAGGCCAATACATGCTGGAAGATCCAGAGTCTTCAAAAATTGATGTCAAGGCTCAGTGATGCCAACTTTGGGTGTCTACTTTAATTTATACCCCATCGATACATACTGATGTTTTACAGGTATAATGATTACAATGATAATCACCTTTATTTAGGTTAAATGCAAATTTGAACTGAAGAGCAGAGCTCAGGCACAAAGTCATGTAACATGTATAAATGTACAAATTGTATGGCAGTTCTTTGGTATGCTTTGAGATGAAATCAGAAAAAATGGGATTCACTTTCTGTAACAATGAATAGCTGCTCATGATCCCCATAGTAAAATTACATTGGTATATACTCAGCAGTATTTGAGTCTGGCCTAAAGAACTAGACAATGGCCGCGGTGCCAAAAAATGAAATATTTTGCCATCTATTTTCTTCCGTTTATCCAATTCAAGGTCTCGGGGGGGGGACTGGAGCCTACCCTAGCTGCCACAGGCAAAGTATACCCAGAACAAGTCACCGGGCTAACACAGAGAGACAGACAACCATTCACACTAATGGACAATTGAGAATTACCGATTAACCTAAACGCATAACTGCACGTCTTTGCACTGTGAGAGGAAGTGGGAGTCACAGGGAGCACATACACACAGGAAGGCCTCGACCAAAAAACTGGTGGCTTCAAACCCAGGAGCTTCTCTCTGTGTGGCGACAGTGCAAACCGCTACACTGCCCCAGTAGCCTGTTAATTTAGTCTGCAAATGTCTTAGATTTTAATATTTCACACATCATACAGGTTGAGATTCATTTATATTATTGTTGTATTATTTAGAGCCACGAATCAATGCACAGTGATCTGCTTCATTGCCTTTCTTACATTAATCTACAGTTTTGAAAAGAGCTTGTTTATTTAGCCAGTAAGCGCGATGACTACAGATGTGGGACTCTTAATGTTGGAAACAGAGCCATCTCTGAGGTGACCATTATCTCCTTCCCACAGACTGGTGATGTCACAGAAGCGGCCTTCCATTATGGGAGAGATGACCGCAGGCAGCCAGGTCTGCTCTCTATCTAGCTCTGCTCTTTCCTTCATGTGTCTTTGAGCCTTTAATGAGTCTTGGTCGTAACATTTATTAGTATTTAACAGGTGTGAGAATGAGTTTCTAAATAAATGAATGTGACCTCACAGAAGGCTTTTGACTGGTGTTTAGGCATTATGACAAGAACGCTACAATAACACCATGAAGTGAAACAGGAACTCACAACAGTTCTATCCAGCATGCTATAATCACACCAAATTTCATATGTTTTAGGAGGAGGGGGGGGATATCTAAATATCAAGCACAGAGCAAATAAATAAATAATTTTCTTCTTTTTTTCAGGTCTTCTCTGTTATTCCCTCAGCCAGGCAGGGCCACACAAATAACCATGGAGACAGTATTTGTAGGAAGACCAGAAGAAACTGGGAAGAGCACAGGACAGGAAGGCAAGAAGCAGAGGGAAGGAGAGAGCAAAGTAAGGAGTGTGGAGGATGGATATGAGGAGAAAGATGACAAGATGAGAGAAAAAGAATGGGGAGAAGCTGAAAAGTCACCAAGCAGCTTGGGTGGAAGGGGACTCCTGCTTAATGGATTTGCTGTTTTTGTCCTGTTATCATTGTTCTCCTGCTGCCTTCTTCTGACTCTTTCAGGTGGTACTCACAGTTTAGCCCACAGTCTAACCCCTCCTTTTTCATTTTCTTTGCTTCTCCATCTCTTCTTGCTTCCTTTAATGTTCTCTCTTTAAAGATTAGAAGATACCTTAGTTCAAATTTCTCTACGTTTGACATCTACAGGGGGAGACAAGTTTTGAACAGCTGTTAGCTTTTTCTAACTCTACCATTTTTCAAGCATGCAGGACAGTCACTGTGCTGTTCACAGGTGACACCAGGGAGCAGCCAAAGCACTGACCAGAAAAGGTTTGAAAATGAAATGGTACACGTTTTGCAATAACCTACGTTTAATTATGTTATATTATATCGAAACGGATCCGTTTTCAGTCACATATGAAGTATAATGACACTGTCCAATGTTTACACTGAAATATGGTTTTAAAATCTTTTCTGAGCTTAGCTTGTTAAGCTTGTTAAAACAAAACCACCAAAAAACAACAACAAATAAATCAAAGTGGCGCTACTTTAATGTGTAGCAAAGTCAGTAAAGTTATTATTATAGTTATATACCTTCCCATAATCATGCTGCTTCCTGAAATACATTTTCAAAGGACCACAAAAGAGTTTTCTCTAACAGTTTCCTTTCAATGGCACTCGAAGCTTTGTCTTTCACACAAGCACTTTTCTACGTCTGAACACTTTCCTATCTAAAGTTCACACTCTGACGAACACATTGGGAGCAATTGGTGGTTCAGTATCTGGCATGCAGACCGGAGAAGTCGGAGATCAAACCACCAACCATCTGTTTTCAGTCCTTTAGTAGATGACTTGCCTAACCTCCTGAGCCGCAACAATGACAAATTAAATGCGATGCTTTTCATTGACATCCCATAGTTTGTTTAACTCCACCACTCATACAATAAATAAAAATAATAAAGGAACTGTGCCTTAAATACAGGTGAAAGAAAGAAGTAGCAGCTCCCAAAGGCAGAGCCATAGAACAAATCTTGGTGCTTTCGTGAAGTCAGCTGAAAGTGTTCAGCTATAAAAACCTGGCATGTTCAAAAGTTTTGGAAGATTTGGAAACTTAAGTATGCCATATTGGTTGGTAAGTGTTAGCAGTCATTATTCTTCAGATTCAGATTTTGACCATATTTTAAATATTCTGTACAATAGAGAAATGGGGCAGGAATAGGAAAGTTTCAGATCACAGGTAAACTTCTTTGGGCAGATTACCACTTGTTGGAGGTTTTAACTGAGCTTGCTTTTATGTAATAAGTTGCATTAGGAAAATTTAATAAATTAATCTGACAAATTCCAAGCAGTCCCTGTTTTTGTTTTGCTTGTTTATGACCCAAATGAAATGAATTAGAACAAACTGTTGCCAAACAAAAAGCATTCAACATTCTGTAAACTGCAGTTGGTATTTTCACCTGCTGAGTTATTTCCTAAGGAGTTACCACAGCGAATGAATTCACATATTTGATTTCCCACTGATTTTTCCCGCTTGAGGTTGACACTAGAGGGTAAACTAGTTTGTGACCCCTTTGTGTGTTTGTGTTTCTGCCATGTCTTGACCCAGGAATCTGTAGGTATCATTTCATGCTTTTTTTTTGTTGTTGTAACAGCTGGATGGTAGTGGCGAGACTACACACCTTTGGCGCGGGAGTCGCATGTTTGATTCCCGCCCGGCATCCAGTAAGGGTCCTGGCTAAATCCAAGCCCTGGTTTGGTCTGCAGCTTGTCCACACAAGCATTTCACTACATGTTGTATGTGACAAATAAATTTTGTTTTTAAGGTATGGCTCGACTATTTAAGCCACGACCAGTTTCTTTAAAAAATAACAAAAGTCACAGACGCCTTTCCATCCCGACGTGGCCTATGTAAACCCCAGTGACATCTATTCAAGTAAATACTCCTTGATCTCCAAGTTATTTCAGTTCCACTGTTTTCAGCACACTAGATAAACATACTGCCTACACAGCACAATGTAGCCAGGCATGAAAACAGTGAAGCCGAAACTCATCCTTCCTGTAAGAACTGAGGAAAAAGATGCACTGTGGGAAATTAGTACAGTAACATTTGAAGCTTTGAATGTGAACAGCAGCATCTGCCATGCAGGGAAAATGCCTAATAACCTATGGAAAAATTCAGTCAATATAAGAAAGTGAAAATGATGATGAATATGCTGCAGATATAAGATTTTGTATGTCTATTCATATATAATTTTCTTCCAGAAATGATAGCAGACAGAGTGCATTCCCCTCCCATGTCGACCCACCTTGTAGCCAATCAATTAGTTGGTTGGCAACAAAAGAAAGGACTCTCCTTTGGTTGACTTCAACCCCAGTGTACACCAGGTAATTCTTCACATTTTTGACAGGTGACACAAAGATAATGTCTCACAGTATTTAAATGCATGTTTCTTTATTAGTTGCCCTGACTAACCTAAGATCATATTCCTCAGCTTCCTCCTCGCCTCCTTCTCATACATTTCCAGTATCCCTAGAGAAACGTTATTTTTAAAAATTCACTGTCTGCTCTGTTAAAAAAGAAAAGAAAAATAAGACCTGAAGGCAGAGTGGGAGAACCTCCCTCGTCTCTGTGTAATATGAGTCAGAAGTTTGGGGGCCATGGCTCAGCTGCACCCAGCTGTCTCCGGTGAATAATACATGTGGCTAGGAAACTCGGGAGCTGCGGTTCTCGTGTTTGGTCACTGCGCTGAGGCCAGGAGGCTTAAGCGGCAAACAGTGCTAGGGTTTCACCTTGCAGCAAGTATTAACTGTTCATCTCAAGTCAACAGGTCAAATGAGCAGCATCAGGGTTTCACATGGCACCAGTGTATTAGCTCACTGATACATGAGTCAGGTGTGACGAGGTGGAGAATCCCAGAGTTTAGCATAAGTGGGGTTAAATGGAGGCAGAAACCCCTCAGGAAAGCAGAGATGTTCAAGATGAACAAATCTGAATGAGGGCACCAACATCCTGAATAAGTTCCATTAAAGTTGAAATGTTGCATCATAGTATGAATGTGATCACTCTGCACTGAGCCTTCCCTCTAAAGAGACAAGTGGAAGGAAAATATGCCAATAAAATGCCCACAGAGAATAACAGGGCAGGGGTCAAGAGTTCAAGTTTTTTAATTTGCCACCAAGCTCTACATCCAGCATGCACAATTCGGCAACTGCTTCACTGACAGCTAGTCAGCATCACCACATTAGCAATGTGTAATAATCTTCTGTATTTTAATTACAGCAGCAGATGGATAGAACACACGGTAATGAAAAGCCTAACTGACTACAATGATGCATGAATGTGAGTTTGCAGTGAGATGGAAATCCACTGCAAGCGTTTGCTAAGGTTTCCCAGTATGGTGCAACATCAATAATAAAACTGCCATTTTTTTAACTCAACTTTTATGCAACTAAAAAGTATCTGTGTTTATCAGTCTCTCCCTCCTCCTTTCCACTGACCTCTTTGCTGTCCATCAACTGCTCCTTCCATTCCCTCCCTCCCCCCTTTGACTAGCACTACATTAAGCTTAATAGTACTGAAAAAGACGTACTATCCAATAACCTGGGTCTGTGCAATTGCCATTTATCCTCCCCTTGCCTCTTAAGTGCTCAAATATATATCTCTGCAACAACATTAAAACTGACTGGCAGTGTATTTAAAGGCTAAGCAAGGGCAGGAGTCATTTCATCATCATCATCAACAGTTATTGTTGTCAGGGTTTTGTGCCTTCAGTGCATCTTCGCAGGCCAATGTTTGCCAGGTTTATTCGACAGCAACCATGCTGGGAGAGTGATACAGTCAGCCCAAGATGTTATGTATGTAAACACTGGCGTTATAGCAGATAAAATGAAATGTCTGTCATTGGTCTCTCATGTAGACCAGGAAAAACAAAAAAGCATTTATGCTTTGCACACGC
>VURO01048996.1:0-12825 GCA_015108175.1 Pelvicachromis taeniatus
GCTCTAGATCACAGACGAATCACAAATCACAACGTTTGGCGGCCAGGGACGGGTCTGCTGCTGCTGTCAGATTGCTGCCCAGCTCGGCACTGCTGGCGGGGGAATTTGAAACAGAGCCGCTTGCCCGGAGATCCAATCAGCCGACAACCCTCCCGTCAGGGCGGACCTGTAGGAACTCTTAAAGACACAGACCACAGACACACACATAGGCAAAAGGATGCACACAATGGAGCCGGGGTCGTAACACTCCTAAAGTGCCATACCAGTAATATACCGTATATCTTCCATTAGTAGCCTGTCTCTTTTAAACAGCGGTTTCTAATAAACGCCGGATTGAAAACATGTCACGACAAATAGACTCCGGTCTCCAATAGTAGCCGGGCGACCTTCAACCCGGAAGTTTCTCCTTGCTGTCGTCGGTCCTCCCGCGTCTCATCACTCGACCAGCTGTTTCCAATCAGCCGTCATCTACGAATACGTTTTGGAGCACTGTAAGTAAACGCACTGTGTATTCACCTCAGTCTAAAAACCGTGCCTGGGTCCTCTTTCCCTCTCACTTCCACGACAATTGCGTCTGAGAAAGGAATAAGGGCCGGTCTTCAATAACCGCCGGTCTCTTTTAAACACTGGGCCGGCCGGATAATTTTTTTAATAAGCGCCCGGGCTACTAAAGGAAGATATACGGTAAACAATCTCAGTAAGGGAGTCCTCTTCCTTACAAACGGCAAAGGTAAGCACACAACTAAAGTGAGCAGGGAAATAATCAATCATCAATTGACTAAGTGGCCTGACTAATACTGCCACTTGACATTCCAACAAAAAGTAGAGAGTGAGCCTGACAGCATATGATTACTTGCACTCATGCTGAGTGTACTCTAGCTTTTGATTGTCAAAATGCAAAAGGATAAGCTGAATGGGAGTGTTGTGGCTCCTTGAGCAAGATCCATGCTCCGTGTTCCTATGAACCCTCCACATGAGTGACCTGCCAGTCAGGTTGGTAGCACTGGGCTGCTTCCAGGCATCAATACCTGTTAAAGTATGAGTGTGATCAGGAAAATTTGTTAGCAAAACTTTACTGTAAAGAAAAAAAAACAGTTTAAAATATGGAATTGGTTTATGTTGTTGGCAAAAACAATATAACAGAAATAGCTGTGAAGTGAGATAGATGTAAACAAGTAGGGGGCAGTTATAACACTGGCAACGTGCCTTTTAATCTCAGGCTTTAAATGTCGTTTGTATTTGACATTTCATCATTTTCACTTAATACTTTGTATCCTACTGAGCAGACCACATTCACCTCTAAGACAGTTTCTATTAACTCCAGAGAGCAGGTCATTGGTTGTTGTTTATCACTGCCTCTGGAGTAAACACTGCTAAACTTCCCATTTAAATTATCATAACGGCAGACTGAAGTGGCGAGATCTTCAGTGTTGCTTTGTTGTTAATGCTTTTAAAAAAAATCTATCCAAAGTCACCCACTGATTTAAAAAAAATGCATCTAACATACAAGCAAAGTGTGAAAATCTCAGTTGGGATTTTTGCTTAGGGAGTGAGCTTTTAATCTGAGCACATAATCTGTACTTTTGTTTACAAGATTCTGAAGTAGGCATGGAGAAAACAAATATGTCCTCTTTCTGTTTTTTCTTGCAAGTTTGAAAAGTCATGACCGCTTCGGAAAAAAAGTGTAGTTCGAGAATAGGCCAAGACTCCTCAAAGAAATTTCATCTATTGATACAAATACAATAAAGCACCAGCATGCCAGATATTGCAGAATATCTCATTTTTATGGCCACCTTTTGATTTCATGAGCTGTTTTACAACTTGAGCTGCAATTTGCACCAATATTTTAATTAAACAAATATCATATCTGTCCAAAAGATGCCAGTAAACAAACTCACTTATGAAAATTCTACATTTCTTCTTTCTGCATGATGAGTAAGTTCTCAAGGGATGAAATAATGTGATTTATATTAATTCAGGGCTGATTGTTTGGAATATTTTGACACTGTAGAAGTGATTCTATACTAAAGTAAACAAACAGTACAAAATAGCACAAAGGTTCTGGCAGGGTATCAGATCTATAAACTTATACTGGGTCAGCTTCATTATAGAGCTCACTGCTCATAGAAGTTTAGTTCATAAAAGCTGCCATTATTTCATCTTTGTTTTTATTTTCTCTTCAGGTCTAAAACATTGTTTAAGGATTTACATTTAAATAATTTGTAAAGACTGCCCCTGCTGGTCTAAATCACCTGATTAATCTGTAACTGCGGACACAGTGGTCACGACAAAAACAAAATAAAAATGCAAGGTTTGGAATAGTTAAAAGCAGCAGTACTCAGAGTAGAGCAAGGGCTGACAATTATTGATTACATGTGATGGAGAGCTCATTTGGAAAGGTTGGAGCCATGTTGCCCACCGGGAACTCCGAGTCATTTTGTTTGTCTAACAAGCTGTGCAGCCACAAGTTGGTAATTTTTCTTCATTAAAAAACAAAAATTATATTTTTGATTTATGTTCAGTGCACAGAAGGGTTGCACATATTACCATAAAAATAGATACAGGGACATAATTAGTCAGACTTAACACACATCACAGGTGACAGTTATTTTCCTCTGGCCTTGCATTCTTGCACTCAGGCTCACAGACAAACCTATGTGAGTGTTTGTGTTTCTAAATAGCCCCCTACCCAAGGGATATTTCTATCTGCTGGTAACAGAGTCATCTGACCTGCAGAATGAATCTCACTGCCCTGCTCTTGTTTTATTAAGGACTCGCATAAGATAGTATATAGATAGATATATACTCTCAGTAGCCTCAGTGCTTAGATGCTTTTAGTCTCTGCATTTGATCATCAAGGTATGTCCCATTACAAAGACAGGGGTTAGTAAAAGGAAACTTGGTACAAACTGGAGCAGAATTGGCATAAAAACAGAAAAATTAAACACTGTTTTAACTTTGTTTGGGGTCCACCAATTCCTAGCTTAAGCTTTAGCTAAATGGTATCCTGTCCTCATTTTTACCCTGTAATGCAGTTTAGTGCTGGGCTGGTTGGCCACAATGACTACAATTACAAAATGAATAAATAAATGTAGTAGCATTTCTAATGTTACTTTCAGATCCCACAGTTTGGGTGCAGGCACCTACTATACCATTCATCTGACAGGCAGACACCCTCTAGCTTCTAAGTCACTTGAAAAAATTGAAAGGAAAACCAAAAAAGTGAAGTTGACCATAAACGGTGAACTAAAGGATAGTACGTAGTTTACAGAGACTGCAGAGTTAATTGATAATTCTTTGCACTTGCTTGGGACTGAAGCCGGATTTACAGTCAACACAGTCCCAGGATACATATATTTAAGCTCACCACCCACTTTGTTGGGTATACCTGCTAAACTGCTCATTAATACAGAGCTCTAACCAGCCAATCACATGGCAGCAACACAATGCATTTAGACATGCAGACATGCCTAAGCGTGCTATTTGGAGATGCTGATGTGAGGAGTATCAGAATTGGAGGAACAGAAGGTTATTTAAGTGAATAAAAGTGAAATGGTTATTGGTGCGATGAGCTGGTCATAGTGTTTTACAGCAATCTATTGGTTTTAGAGAGAACGGTCGGAACAGATGAGCACAGGTTCAACACAATCATACAGTAGAAGTAGAGTAGAAGTAGAAAAATCATCCACACAATGCGAGTCCTGTGACATTCCAGTGGTAGGGACAGACTTTGGTGCAAACAACATGAAACCTTTTATCAATGGTTAAGGCTGCTGGTTGTGTAATGTTGTTGATGACCCTGTCCATTCCTTTATAACCACAGTGTACCCATCTTCTGATTGCTGTTTCGAGTACATAACACATCAAAAAATTCAGATCACCTCAAACTAGTTTCTTGAACATAACAATGAGTTCATTGTACTCTAATCGCCTCCACAGTCATTGGAACACAATCCAGTGGAGCACCTTTGGGGTGTGGAAAATGAGAGATTTGCATCATTGATGTGAAGCTAACAAATATGTAGCAACTGTGTGACGCTATCATGTAAAGATGGATCCAAATCTCTGAAAAACATTTCTACCACCTTTCTGAATTTGAGAATCTGAATTTGTGCCACAAAGAATTAAAGCAGTTCTGAAGCATTAGCATTGCATTGAGTTATTAGCATATCAAAATTCATAATCAAATGCCATTCAGTGGTGAAGTTGTGGCCTGTCCAAGTTGAAGCAGGGTTTTTGACAGGTCACCAGTTCATCTTGAGGAAAAAACACAAAAAGCTCATGTTGAACAATCACAGTTCTTGACAATGACCTGACCTCAAGTCGCAGTAATTACAAATGGAGCTGTGTAGTGCAGTTTCCAGGCAATGCACAATTCACAACATCAGTGCCTGAGGCCAGAATGTAAGTTAAAAGGCTTAAATCGTTTGACCTAAAATTAATGAGAGGTGCCTGGATAATTCATTAGTTTAATTCTGTGAGCCTTGACCATCTGGTAATCAGAAAAGTCAATGTTTGTAAGTCATATTATACTGAATAGTCATGCAAAAGAACCCAAACCATAAGAAGCTGCTATTTAAAGCACCCCAAACTATTCCTCACTTCCTTCAGCCAGCCATTCATAACTAAAGTTTATAGTTGGAAGGGCTTTTAATCAATAGAATTTAAAAAGTCTGCCAACTAACATCTGTTGCTAAGATGGTAATACTTTTCCCTGTTGTTCATGAGCCTTCCTGCATTACTGTCAGCACTGTCAAAACACTGGGACAGTTGCTCTCTTCGAACACCTTTCCTGAGATCTTGACTCATCTTTGCCATGTTCCCTTAACTCAAACCCCCGTTGTCAGCAGCCACTGGCTTTTAATTGCACGGGGCCTCAGCTTTGGTAATTATGTTGTCAAGTGCAAGAGTAGTGAGTGCAAATAATGTGAATGGTACAGCGGCTGGTCTCTCTCTTTTCCCTCTCCCTCACTCTGCAAGGCTGATCCGTCTTGATCGCAGGGAGACATCGCTGTGAGATGAGGAAAAAAGCAACCCGGGGAGCAATTGAGCATACAAAGAACACTGTCACCTCATTTGCAATCAGGAAACTGTGGGAAAAAAAACAAAAACACTATAGTTTCCTCTATGCCAGAAATAGAGCAACACAAAGAGAATGTATCTTCTCTGTTGTTTTATTTCATAACATAAAAGGTTTGCATCATGTTGTCAAGACAAACTGATAGTATGTGGCTTAATTATCGTATAGTTACCTGCAGTTTAATTATATGGTGTTTTGTTTATGTCTAGTTTGCCTCCAATCATTCAGACGGTTTCTCGTTAATGCTACTTCATCCTCACGGGTGGAGGTTTTTGCTTTTGTGCTTAAGACAACTTAATATTTATGTGTTGGCATTCAAAGGAAAAACAATTCAAGCTGTCGCATAGCGTCACATGGTGTCTTCCGGGAGGTAATTTTCCTACCTGTAGGTATGAAGGTTCTTGAGCAATGGGTACCCAAAGGAGACGCTGTAATGTCAGCATACCGTTAGACCCATAATTTCTTAGACAAAGACAGGTTTTGTAGCTTTGCCTCCATACACTAAAATAGTGGATTTTAAAGCAAACAATCAATACATGATTGAAGGGCAGATTTTCATCTTTAAATGAAGTGCTTTAAAAAAAATAATTACATTAGCTGTTTAGGAATTACGTCCATTTTTATACACAATCCCCCATTTCCGAAGGCCCCAAAGTAATTGGACAAATATAACTTTACATATAAGGAATGTCTTGTGTACTTGGATGGAAATCTCAAGTCTAGCGCCCATATATTGTACCAAATGTTTTTTTTTTCTTCATTGAGATGCTCTGCTAGGCCTTTACTGCAGCAACCATTAGATGCTGCAAGTTTGTGGGTTTTTCTGGATTCAGTGTTGTAAATTGGGTTGAGATTGGGTGACTTACTGGGCCACTGCAAATAAAGACTGGAAAAAATCAATTTCATCAAAAATTTTGCAAACACAACAGGCAAAAATATTGTTTGGAATTCTAACTCAAACTTTTCAGGAATTAACTCAGATAGGTTGTACAAAGTTCCAAGAGTTCATAATAAAGTCCTAAATCAAGTCCTTTCGCAGGGTCATTTCCCAGGTGAGTTTCTCCAAGGTCTCTTTATTACACTCACGGGCTGATTCAACTCGTTAATCAGTTAAGTTTCTCTAAAACTCCAGAAGTCCAATTCTTCGATTAGCTGAGCTTGCGAGTAAGCTCTCAGTTTAGTCCTGATCGACCAGGAGATCTGTTGCAAGATGTGGAGCACACAGGATAGAGAAAGACAGATCGAGCAGTAGAGGAGAGACAGAGAGAAGGTGTGCACCTAGAGAAGAGGAGGAACCTTAACTAACCTTATTTCTTTACCTTGAGAAACTCTTGGATTGCTTTTGTAGTATATAATACACTAGCTAAAATACAGTTAGGTGTAGCAGTTCATTTTTAAAATTTCTGAAGTAAAGTTTTTGGTGTTTCTGCACAATGCCTGAATATGAAGACATTTGTTTGAATGAGATATAAACTTTCAGTTTGAAAGATCTATAGGCTTATTGTTTTACATGTAATTACAGGGGCTGAAAGTACATTTGTATGTGCAATGATGTTGCGTATTGCTGGTGAAGGTTTTTTTTTAGGATACACCCACATACTTGGTGTTCAGATAGTCTGGTTAGTCCTAAATATGTGCGAGCAGCGTTACCTGGAATAGAGTCAAATTCAACAAAGATACACATAGCTACCACGATATCACCCATATGACAACCCCCTCAAATTCCTATTTTAAAGCCTCAAAACATCATTATGTATGTTACCGTCTTCGCTTTTTCTGAAGTGACAATAATTAAAGACAAGAGTGAAGTAGAGCGTTTAATCATCAGCCAAGGTTAACTAGCTTGGTTATCAAAGTGCATCCAAAGATTCTATGGGTGGACTTCATGGACACAAAAAGTTGGTTATAATTCGTAATTGATGTCATAATTAATCAGAGCAATGTTATTTATCAGTTATCAAATTTAAAATGGAGAAGAGTTATAAACGGTCTAAATGTATGCAGCCATATCCCTACTAAACGTGTAATGTTAATCCATATTAAATGTAAATGCCTAACTACCAGGTTCTGAAAAATATATTTTTGCTGTAAAGTGGGGCATTAACTAATGCTTGGTGGCCATTTAAGGAACTGCAGTTTGAACAATTCCGCATTGCATTTTTTACTAACCAGGGGTTGCCATTTAAAGGTCACCTGCCCAGTATCACATCACAAAGAAATAGCCTGAATATTGTTATCACATGATCTCTACTTTGGCCTTTTGAATCTCAAGGATTGACGATTTTTTCTTATTTTTGTCTTTGCCTGGAAAATACTTTCGATATGCTGACATGCATATGTTAACGGTGTGAAAAGTTCAAGGCATGAAATGCAATCATTGACCCCATGGGTTTCTGTGGAGAAGAGCATTAATCCCATAGAAAAACAAATTTGCATCTCCAGACACATCATCTAAAATGATCAACACCATTGATCACAACAGAGTTTTTAATAATACATAAATAAATAAGCTACTCTATTTCTAATCCAATATCTTTTCTCATCTATTGCAGAATAATTCTTTGGGGATTCTGACGCTGTGTGTGCTGTAGTCTGTGCTGATAAAACACCTTTGAATTTCATACATTTTCTTCGTGTGATTTATTTTATATACAATATGGTAGTAAAGTTTTATTGGCACAAAGTAAACCTCAGCCGGGTAATGCAGGATTATAGGCCCAACGTTGCCAGTCTGTGCCCTGGAGTCTGTTCTGCACAGAGACACTGCAAAGGATGATGGGAGACTTTGTTTGTTTACTGTGTGAGAAGTGATCAATGGGAGCCTCGGCTTGCCAACAAACTGTCAGGGTCAGGGTTCCCCTGAGCACTGGGGAGTATCAGCAGAGAAAATAAAATCTATACAACCCCATTGGTGGCCTCATTCTCTTGATTCACAAAAGCATGCATGAATTCATAGGAAATGCCACACAAGCTTGCAAATCCCTTGCCTATGGCAAGAGCACACACATGTAGATGACTTTACTGTATGAGTATGTGAGACTGTGGTGCAGTATCTGTGCCTGTTTGTTGGGGAGAGAACAGTCATCGCCATGGGTCCCCAGAACACAACCCGGAGGGCCGAGCAACGGGCGTGACAGTAGAGGACAAATAATCATAAACAACTGGCTGGGTCATCCCCACAATCGTCATATCTGTGAGGCACTGTGTGTGATTAGACGTGAAAACTGACCTTGAGGCTGCAATTGAGAAACCCCGCATCCTAAGACCAAGAGCAAGGATTAGAAAGACGGAAATCAACAGAAAATGGGGGAAAAAAAGACAAAGAAAGGAAAGAAGGCAGGGAAACGCTCAGGGGGCTGGGGCGAGGAGGAAACAGAGAAACATAATGGAAAAGTTATGAGTAGGCAAGATGGACAGATAGAGAGCAGGGAGAGATAAATAACAGAAATGACTGCTGGGGAGCAGAGACACATTTAGGACAGTGCTTTTTCACATTCTGGGTTAGTATGCAATTTAGAGCACAGAAAGCTTAAAATGAATCCCAAAGATTATCCTCACAAAAAAATGCATGGTTTCAATAGTTTGGGGATTTAAAGTGGAACAAAATCGGTGTAAAGTTCCTGTCTTTGTCCTGTTGTTATTTCCTTCACCCGCCCCCATCTAGTAAGGAAATAAAGTGCTTGAAGACAAAAGTCAGCTTATGTTTCACAAGTATCATTAAAACCAAAATAGATCATTTTCAGAAGACGCAAATCTAGGAAGTAATTTGATCAAGAGGTGAGGAATGAAGATGCAGAGTTGTCATATAGTCTGATTAACAAGTTTTTGTTTTTAAAGGTAAAGAATAAAAAAATACATGCACGTATAATGACTGCAGAAAAATGTGAGACTTTGTCATTAGAGGCAGTACACACACACCAATCAGCCACAACCTAAAAACTATCCAGCTAAAAACGTAGAGCCTTGTGTTGCCACGACAGGTTTGACCCAATGTTGTTACAGAAATTTTGTGAGAATAGGTTCACTTCTGCAGGAAGTGTATTCAGGAGAATGTCAGATGTGGGTGGTACATGTCAAAATAGTATCCAAACGAAAGCCAGTAGCTAAGGTTTTCCAGCTAACTTTGGAATATAACAAGACTATCGATGCACTTCACTTCACTTGTCAATGGTTTAAATGACGTGGCGTGTAAATTAGTTGTGATAATGGAGGCACATCAATAAAGTTTGCTTTCTTAGATAAGAAGCCGTTAGCACTGTTGTTGTTGTTGTTTTTAAACAGAAGTGTATCACAGTGGGAACAGCTTACTTTGCATTGTCCAAAGTTTTAAAAATGCCTACCAGCTTTTGTAAGTTTTACTAATTAACATATTTTATGTGCCTGTCAGCCCCATGGTGAGAGAAAGGCTTAATTAAGTCACTTTTACTGGCACCCTCCCACTGAACCCAAAACCTGTCATTTTTTGTCTTTGTTCCATGTAGAATTTGAAAGAAAGAAAGATTTCAACTATTTATATAATTGTAAATTATATTCCATCATTATTATTTGCGTAGCAAACAATACTGTATACCATCTGTCAACAATCCAACATAACTAACATAACCTTCTGTTTCTGTGCAACAATTGATTAGCTTTGAAGGGTAGGTCATATTAAAATCATGGGTATGATTCAAATGTGGGCTGCTGGTTTTATTAAACAGAGAAATGTCATCTAGATGTTAATGACATCTTTTAGCCCTCTAATCAATGGGAAATTGGCCATTGGAGAAGTCATTTGCTTTGGAATTGCTTTCGATTTTTGGACAGTGTTTTCTCAAAATTATTCATGGGTCACACCTGAAGAAAAACAAATGCAGCTGAAGAAAATTTACTAGCCCCTCACACAACCTGTGGTCGCTAGGGAAAAATATGTATTGTCCAACTAACTGGCAAGTGTTTGCTGGAGGTTCCTGCATCAATAAAAGCAGCTTTCTAGCAGATTCTCACAGTTTCCTACAGTTTAAAAGAGGACACCAACCTGCCATGAAACACTTGCCATTTAAATGTAATGCACTTTAATACCCTATTACTACAAGCCACATTTACACAAATATTCACACAGTGCTTCTATTTGATCCCTAAATGCCTTGTCTAACATTCATCCACATACTCTGTGATGGATTCACTGGGTGCAACTTGCATTTGAGCATTTTTCCCAAGGATACTTCAGGATGCAGAATGAAGGAACTCAATCAAACTACTGACCTGCTGGTAAGCAGACGATCCTTTCTACCTCGTGAGTCATAGCCACTCTGGCAACTGGGTTACCACTATCACTAAGAAGCATATCAAAGACATTACATTTGTGTAAATTAATTGCATGTTGTGTGGTCAACTCATTTCCTCTCTTTGTTGCAGTCAGTGTTGGGTCACTACTCAAAAAAGTAATGAATTACACATTTTACATAGAACACTTTTATTAAAAGTAATGCAGTACGTTACTTAATTGCTCAAGGGAGAAAATAACTAATTAGACTACTCATAACATTCTTTCATCTTAGTGTAAAACGACCTGCAACACATTGTCTCATAATTACCATTTAACAGTCTACTACAATCTACACACAAATCCCTAATGAGGACACACATGTGATTTTTCTCTTAGTATTTAGTTATGAACACAAAGCCAAGAGCGCAAAGCAAAGATGAAAACCAGCACAAAGAAACTACAAAGCGATTGCCACAGTGATACTGTAGAAACATCAGCAGGTAGAAACAAAGTCTGCAGCCTGACTGCTCATCTGTTTGTTACCTGATGAAGTTCAGTGGCAGCAGCTCACTTGACCCTGGTGCTGGATGGGATCGGCATTCACTCAGTGAATGCAGTGAATTCGCTTCACTTTTTGGTTGGCTTAGCATTAGCATGCTGTTTATTTGGTTGCTTGCAACAAGCCGAAGTTGCGTTAGCAACATAATGCAGTTGTTTCTGTCCTGGATGCAGTTTGAGCTTTAACATTACGCAATGGCGACCCACTAGAGAGCTCTACTCACACCCAGGTTGAGAGGAGGGGTTTTGTCAAAGTGTGTGGCGCGCGATATGTTCAGTTCATGTGTTGCGATGAATAAAGTCGGAGTGGAAGGTTAAAGCTCCTGTTTCGTTTGTGCCATACCTCCACATTGGTGACCCCTGATTTGGACATAATAATAAAAGTTATGTCCATATCCAGGCTGTAAATTGCCCCACTATTTTCCTCCTCCGACAACTGAAATCAAATGGTTATAGCACAAGTGCAAGAACAGATAAGCGGGATCGATCGGCAAGCAGACTAATCATTCCAAGGAATTATTAGGAACCGGTTCTGGTAAAGAACTGGTTCTCATCCCTAAGTGCCAATTTCATGCTAGACACTGACAACAAGCTTTTGCATCTGGTCACAAACTTTTCCTTAGCGACCAGTGATTACTGGGGCGTACATGACTGGTCTCTAGCCCTGCATGATTCTGGCACTGGCAATTGATTTCACAGAAACTGCCAGCAACTTCCAGTAACCAGTCACCTATTGGAAAATTCAGATTGTTTATTGATCCAACATCCCTTTATCTGAAGCGCACTGACAGCCGTAACATGCACACACTCAATGTAGTGCTTCCTGTGTTCCACAGGCATGTCCTTCTGTGCAAATGCAACAAATCTTGTTTGTTTTAACACATTTATTTTTGTGCCCAGAGCAATCACAGTAGCTCTCTAAGGCACTGATTTGTTGGCAAAATCTGTGACTAGAGATGTAACCATTAGATCATGACATTTGGACATTTTACTGCTCCACTGGGTGGTCCCAATTCTTCCTTAACTAGCAAAAAAATAAAATAAAAAATATTCACCTCAAAGGGAATCAAGACCAAGACCTAACTTTGGACATAACTGCAATTTCTTTTTATAGCAGAGCGAGGCAGATCCCCGGCTATTTACTGTCACTGACAGCTCCTGAGGATGTGAAGGAATGAGGAAGGCAACCAGAGCAAGTCTGCTCCAGCGGAAAAGCCTTGATGGAGGAAGCTTTGAGAGCTGACTTTACAGTGGTACTGCTAATGAGACGAATGAATGAGCCGGCAGACTAGAGGAAAGGATCGCATTCACAGTAAATAACCTGAAAAGAGAAACCAAAGAGAAGAGAGAAACAGCTCATGAGCACAAAATTGTAAACTAATATCCAGCTTCTTGTATGTCTGATGAGGATACATGCTCCTCCTCTATACGTGTACATCCTGTGCAGGCAGGCTTGCATTTTTTTAAGCTGTTGTTCATTTTCATAATTCTGTATGTTGTTTATGCTTTGATGAAGGGCTTAAGCTTTGATATGCAAAACTGTGGAGTTTAATTGTATAATCCAGACTTAGTAAGCTGGGGATATTGCAGGATAAGCAGCAACAGATCAGATCTAACAAGGCACTTTGCACCGTGGTAGACAGCTTTGAGAGGATTGGAGGGAAAAAGAAGTGTGAGATTTTAACAAGGAAGAGATTTGGATTTGGTTGGCTTTGTGACTGCTTGACAGTCACAAAGATGCACGCACAATGAAGAAAGAAAAGCAGGTTCAAGCTGAGCTCCCTCCAGATGTTGTTTTGAAATCAGATAGCCTTCAGAAAGTCGAAGCATGAGCATTGTCAGTGGCTGAAATGACAAAAAGAAAATCCAGTCAGAAGCTGAGAGAGAAATCGCATGATTTATTCTTTTTTTTTTTTTTTAGTTTATCAGACTTTGCATT
>VURO01048996.1:12845-23655 GCA_015108175.1 Pelvicachromis taeniatus
GTCACAATATCATTTTGTCAGATTTCTTTTTTAAAAAAACATGTTCTCTATCAAAAATATTTTCCGGATCTTTTGAAAAAGTGGCACTTAATAGATACAGTTTGTGATTGATGTTGTTTGTTCTTCCTTAAAAGTAGTTTTTAGCTATACATGCATATGAGGTGTATATATATATATATATATATATATATATATATATATATATATATATATATGATTTCTCCAAGCTTAACTTAACTATTTCTTTAACTTCTGTGTGAAATGGACCCAACTTCGTCTTTAAATATATAAGGATTTGCAATTGCATCTGCGGCTAAAACTATAGGTTTCAGAGGGAATAGTCAGCATTATTTGAACATATAAAAAAACTTCCCTCAGCGACGCAGGAACGCCTTAAACAGGAGAGTGTCCTTTTTTACAACAATGGATCTTTAATTACTCGCAAAATATGGAATGAATTATGAGCTCAGACCACCACTGAATTGTTTGTGTTAAAAGCAGTCAGACACACGCATACAGTGATCTCAGCAGCACAGCCTATCTGCATCTCCTCTGATGCAGTGTGCTTGCAGGCAAGTTTATACTAATGGATAAGCCAGAAAGAAAAAGGAGGAAATTATAATAATTTTTTTCTCAATGGAAGTTAGCCACTTATTTTTAATATTTTCATTTTTGCTAAAGAATTTCTCTGAGATTTTGGTCAGTATTGACATGATAGAATCACACAGTTGCTGCAGATTTGTTGGTTGCATATCCATGATTATAATCTCCCATTCCACCACATCCCAAAGATGCTCTACTGGATTGATATCTGGTGACTGTGGAAGCTTTTTGAGTACAGTGGACTCAATGTCGTGTTCAGCAAGGCAGCTTGAGAGGATTTTTGAGATTTTGAGATTTCCAATCTCGGTTAATGCCTCAGTGTCCTGTTCCTAGCAAAGTAAATAACCTAAAGCATAAACATAATGATTCGTGTTCTTCTCTGTCATCTCTAATAGAAACAGTTTGAGACTAAACAATCATTAGCTGTGATTGACCAACATCTGTCTCTGATGCTTTACATTATAGCTAATATTTATGGTTAAGGTAATTTAGCTTTTCCAAATACTGATATTTATTTTATTTATTTTTTTACTGCAAAGTGGTTTTACTTTTTTCATTCGTTTTTAGTTACTGTGTGTTCTGTCATGTAAATGACATTAATGCCCTATAAAGTAAAAACTTACTAAATCATTTTCCTTGGCACAAAGCCTATGAGACATTTTGGAAAGCTGAACTTAAAAAGGATAACATACCTTGAGCAGTACCTCACACTGTGGCTGTGCATGCTGTTTTTTCCTTGATCAAATACAAGTATTTAAGAATTCATGTGTGCAAAGACTCTTTCTTTTGAATTTTTGGCATTCCAGCAGGACGTCTGAGTCAAACCATAAACCAAGTACTTTTTGCCAAAGGCCATATAGGTTTTTGGCATTTATTGGACTTTGGATTTTTTTTTATTCTCTGTTGATCTTCCTTTATGTTTTTTTCAGCTTCTATTAATAGTTCTGAGTGGATTTGTATCCATTCCATAACCCTTTTTGTTTTTCTGTCTGTTTTGTACTATGTGTTTCCTGGTTGCTCTTCCCCACTCGTCTTTTATTAGGTTTTTTGTTGTTGTTTTTCCTCACCTTACAATATGTCTGTTTTTTTCACTTTTCTGATTGATAATGTTTTCAATTAGTCCCAGTCACTTTTTTTCTTTTACTCATCTGTGCTTTTATTTAAATTTTATTTAAAAGCATTCTTTTTTGACCTTTACAAATCTTCTCATTAAATAAAAATAGCTGTTGTGTCATACATTCATGTTTTCTATCATTGGGAAACCCCCGCAGTCTATGACGATACATCTTTTCCTTCCTCATCATGCCTATTTAGTGTCTTCCAGGTACAAGTAGCAGAAGCCAGCCCTCCTAACAGTTCCCAGTGGAGTATTGCATGATCATCAGAAGACAGACTGCTGTCGGCCATCTGGATTCGGGGCTGTACATGCTTTGATGTGTTACACAGCTTTCCATTTTGGGAAAAGAATGAACACCTCATCCCACCTCCCTATACTGACCTCCCACCTCACACTCAAAATATTAATACACACACACTACACAACCCCTAAGACCTCATTTGCTAGGTTCAGTCTGTGTCTACCACTTCCCATCTTTCATTCATACACATGATGTCTCTCAGGACTCCAGCTTTGTTCTGTACAGGTGGAGAAACATTTTCATCCGCTGAGGTCAAGGAAGCAGCCACAAGAGACACAGGTGTCTAACAGAGACTGATGCAGAGCCAGTCTAGCATGCTGAAAAAGACAAACGTAATGTTTTAGTTCATGCAGATGCACACACCCTAGAAAGAACAAGGAGAAAAGTATAATACTTTTTAACTAGGTTTGCCATAAACGCAGAAAAAGCTTTTATATTGGAAGATATTACTGGTATTTATGTGTTCTGCCGGAAGGAAAGCAATGAGACTACTTCATACCTTGTAATAATCACCCACAGAAAAAAAAGAAAAACATGTAACAGTGTGTTCAGAGGGAATTTTCACTGTGTGTTTTTTCCTGAAATTGACCACTAGACTCCTTTTGCCGTCTCTGTTTGTCTGAACAGCTCATTAGCCTATACTCAAAGTAATATCAGAGCTCACCAGGACCTCAAGTTCTTTCTCATATTTCCCCCTAGCCCCTTCCCTCATCTCTGTCTTCATATTACACGATCATACACCTCCTGGAGTACTGAAGTGTTTGTTCTGGTTGAAATTTCTTTAACCAAAGCAGAAGTATTGGCAGTTTGCTGGTCTGGAGCATTTAGGTACAGTATGTGTAACATAATGCCACAAGAGTGGACATCTGACCAAATTCACCCCCAGAATAAATCACGTAAGACTCTAGAAGAAGAAGAATGCTTTATTGTCATAGTAGAAGGCAACACAATTTTCTCTCTGCATTTAACCCATTTCCTCAGTGAAGCAGTGGGCAGTTAACAATCCAGCGCCCGGGAAGCAGTGTGTAGAGATGATACCGTGCACAAGGGTACCTCAGGGTAGCCGTTGGGTGGATTTGAACCACGACCTTCTGATCAAGAGGCGACTACTCTGCCCACTGTCATTGGGATGAGCTACCCCCTCATCCAAAAAGACCCCACAGACCCTAGTTAAACAGTTAAGCTTGTTAAATGTTGGAGTTCATTAGAAACTGGGTTTATTGGAGGGACTGTCATGAGAGAAGCTCTTCTCTCTAAAAGAGCATGGAATTATGACATGGATATGCAGAGTTGCATCTGAACAACCCAGTAAATCCACATCAGAATAGATGACAAAGAAAAGGGTCAAGGCGTTGCAATGGTCCAGTCACAGTCCAGACTTGACTGAAATGCTGTGGTGGGAAATTAAACGAGCTGTGTATAAATAAAAGACCACAACTGTGTCTAACGGTAGTTCTACAAGCTACTCAATAATGGGCAGAACTATCTCTTCTACAGCACTCAATAGAGTACTAAAAACGTTCTTTTTCACGGTGACTTACAGTATCCGTTTTCCAGACAGAGATCGTTTCAGCCTTTCTCAAAATGTTATTAACCTGGAGCATTTTTAGCTCATCAAATCAATCATTTTAGCAAAGAGAATACTGATCTTGAATAAATGCAATCTGCTGTGTAGTTTCCAACAAGCTTCAACTTAATTAATCGACTTCATCCACCAAGCACAGAATAGAGCTTGAGTTTGAAAGCTTGCAAATTTCCCTGTTAGGAGGAATAAGAACAAGTTAGCATTAGTTGGAAGAAAGGCAGCCTGAGGTCTGTTTTGATCCCTAAAACCAAGTAAAGATCCCTCCAAAATCAAATGTTAACCATACTTTTTCTGTGAACACATTTTCATTTCACCAAATGGGCTTTACTTCATAAAACATATTGAGTTATTCTATTTCTATGATGACATTAGATAAGGTTGATTTATAAGCCTTTTGAAGGGAAAAAAGCAACATTGCATTTACAACCAAGTAAAAC
Source organism: Pelvicachromis taeniatus (assembly GCA_015108175.1). Classification (NCBI taxonomy): domain Eukaryota; kingdom Metazoa; phylum Chordata; class Actinopteri; order Cichliformes; family Cichlidae; genus Pelvicachromis; species Pelvicachromis taeniatus. The sequence goes on from VURO01048996.1 coordinate 16,889, forward strand.
AAAGAAATACAAACATCAATTTGAATAATTTTTTTAAAAACCCCTTTAATTGAATTTCCTCATAAGTATTCACACAAATACTTCCTAAAAAAAAATAAAATAAGCCAGAGCGTTCTCATTACCTTGTTTTATATGGGGCGCCTTGAGTCAGTCTGTTTCTATGCTTGTGGCTCACATCATGACTCCCCTCTCTGGTGTGTGTTAATACTGAGGCACTTACGGTGAGGCCCAGAAAACTGCATCCTCATTACTCATGACCAGTTAATAACTGTAACTAGAAATCGTGAGACCAATTCATGCATCGATCATGATCACAGTGAGTGATTTTGCTCTGCCCATGCGTTTGTCTTTCACCATGACTCAATAAGTACCTTTCATTAACATGCAGAAATCCGCCAACGCACAAGCAAGCACGAGCGGCACATGATTACAGGAAATGAAGTGTACATATCCATCGTTATTCAAGATACAAGCAACCAGTTGGGCGGCTGTGGGGCACAGGGAGATGATTGGCTTTCCTTTAAATCCTGTAAACTTTTCCTGATTTTGAGATGAATGAATTATTAGCTTTGCTTTACTTTCACATGACAGAAAAATCCTTACACCACAGTCAGATTTCCATACTATTATTTTGAAGGCAAAAACAAGCAATTAGTGTTGCCTTGTTTGCTAATTAACTTCATAATTTAAGATATGTTTAACTGAGCCTTTTGGTTGCAAAATATAAAACATTACCTTTAGAAATCTAATGGATATTAAATTTATATGACAGGGTGTTTTCCCCAGATAGCCCAGCTTTAATTCTGTTGTCATATGAACATGGATCTTTTTTAAGAACTGCAAACATGCTCAGTCAAACTATATGTTTTGATTTCTATTCTTTGAACATTTACTTCTTTTCCTCATGTGTTCCAGAAAGTACACAAGAAGAGGGTTTTTTTTTCAGCATATAACATTATTTTATGCATAGACATGATTTTTCATTAGAAACATAATCGGCCAAAGGGCCTTGGGTAAAAGGAGCTGTGGGCCCCTGTTGAGCAGCCGCACACATCTTCCCGGAGTGGGTTTTTTTTTTCTGGGAGCCCGTTAATTTTCCCTTCAGTGGATTATTTCCCTGCCCTACTTTAAGTGCATATCAGTTAGTCAGTGATCATTTGATGAAACATATTTTTTAAAAGAATATTCACCATGTCAGCATAACACCGTCTAAAATATTAAAGGTATTAAAACTAGAGACTGGGCCTGATTTAGTAAAATACAAAAGTTTTTATCTGCAATTTCAGGGGTCCACATTTTGAAGAAAGTGTGCAATTATATAAATTACACCAAAGATTGTGATTGCGGCCTTTTGGGTTCACAGGGAGCCCAAGAGGCATTGATAGCTTTGCCCATTCAGTGCAGTCCTGAATCATAGACTGAATTAACTCTATGAAGATAATCTGCATGTGAATGCACAGAACCTTTTAGCTACCAAAAACTGTCTGACTTAGGTTTATCTGATTTGTAGTATAAATTTATTCAGTCACATGTCAGAAGGTTTTGGTATCATGCTGCTAATGCTGAACATAAAAGATAAATCACATTTGCCTAAATGCCCAAAATGACTGACTATAATCTGACACTGATTTGGCTTTGTGTTAGCTTTTTCTAATGTATCTAGAGTAGTGTTCTGAGTACCCCTCATTTTATTTAGTATAATTTGCTTGGAAAATGCGAAAAGATTAATCAATGTATTGCAACACGTGCAAACATACATGGACAACCCGATATCACGGCAAAGCATGCAATAGACACGCCAGTCCACCATGTCCATTTCACACTTTACCTCTCCAAAGTGTGAAATGGACATGCATGGAGAAGTCGCTGTAAATTGCAGCACCAGGGGGATAATATGTATAAGACAAGTCGCTAGTGACAAAAAGAAGGTATGAAGTACATCAAGTACATTCCAGTGTCCTTCAGTGCTCGGAAAAATTATGCTAGGTGGCTAAAATATATTTCTATGTGTAAGTAATGTCTCTTTAAATGCTTTCAGTTATTATTTTCTAGTATTTTTTATTTTTAGTTAGCTGGAAATAAAATATCCCCCTCTGCAACTTACTGCAGCTTCTGCATGTGTGTCCCTCTAAAGCCACCTTCATTCTTTAACACACGTGAACTCTTTTAGACAAGCTTTCTTCTCATTTCTACAGAACCCCTCTGATGACATGGTCCAAAAAATAAATACATTGTGGCCACAAAATACTACTTCGAGGGCACGAAATAGGTATAACGTGCCCACATCATATTGATACAGTACCTGGACAGCTGCCTAGAGACATAAGCATAAGAGTATGCTAAACCTATACACCATGGACAGAGACAGTATGATTGAGTTTTATTTTAGGCTGGAAATGAGCTACAAATGCATTTTCAAAAGCCTGGCAATGCAAGGAATCATTATTACGGAGAGACATTTAAACAGGATATTGAGAGTCAAGATGCTTTACTATAGGTAATATTTCAAAACTCGGAGTGTATTGAGGACTAAGTACGGAGCCCCTCTGATGACATGGTCCAAAAAATAAATAAATTGTGACCACAAAATACTACTTCGAGGGCACAAAACAAGTATAACGTGTGCACGAAATGCTAATTTGTAGCCACGAGCCTTCAGCCTTCAGCTCTACTTTAAAAGTGTTCTGCGTGATCGCTGTACGTCCTACAGTTAGAAATGAGTAGGGACTCCGTACTATGGCTGACGCAGGTTCTAGTGAATGTGCCATGGGATGATATATCATCAAGTGTTTCGTAGCTACAAATTAGCATTTCGTGCACACGTTATACCTATTTCGTGCCCTTGATTTAGTATGTCGTGCGCACGTTATACTTGTTTTGTGCCCTCGAAATAGTATTTCGTGGCCAAAAATAAGTATTTTGTGGGCACGTTATACCCATTTCGTGCCCTCGAAGTAGTATTTTGTGGCCACAATTTATGTATTTTTTGGACCATGTCATCAGAGGGGCTCCGTACATTTCTTTGAGTCGTTTTCAGAAATAGTTCTCCGGGCTTCTCGAAGGACATCCAAACCTCTTCTTTGGATGTTGGCTGCCTTTTGTTACGTTCTCTGTCCAGATGTTCCCATACTGTTTCATTAGTGTTGAAGTCCAGGCTCTTGGTAACCCAAGACTGGTAGCAAGCCACTGTGTGCTTTTCTGTCCAGGTACGCTTTTACTGCATTGGCAGTGTGTTTGGGATAATTGTCAAGCTGAAAATTGAAGTTGTTGCCAATCAGATGCTTTCCAGATGGTATTGGATGGTAGATAAAAATCTGATGCTACTTTTCTGTGTTCATACTTCCATCAATCCCCAACACCACTGTCTGAAAGTGGTAGCTTTTATTTAAAAAAAAGCAACAACAACAAAAAACTGTGCTATACATCATGTTAATGAGTGTGTCTGCGGTTTTAAACTACCAAGACAGTTATTTATGTTGTTTTGCTGTTTTACACTCGTGCATTGTAATAATGGCTACACAGCTGACTATGAATCGGGCTATTATAAATTAATTGGTCAAATAGGAGAACATAGGAGAAAACTAGCAACATGATTTTTGCAAACACATTCTATTAATTTCTATTAATTTATAAAGCTTTGTTTCCTGTCGTGGCTAATTGGGATATTGTTTGGTAATAAATACTGCACGCCAAAGTAATGTGACAGGTGGCCTGTTTAGGCTAACATGCTGCTCTTGCTGTCTCCTCTCTTGTGTGTAGGATATATCAGGCAGACAAGTACCTACTTTTTAGGATTTGGAGACACCCGGCACCCACGCGGGCTGATCGTGATGCTCCAAGCTGTCCAAGACATGCTACTCCCATTTAAAGACTCAGTGCTGTGCTGTGACTGTGCTTCTTTGCTGACGAGCCCTGATGAAATTGTTTGCAGAGGTGTGATGGACAGTTGAGGTAATTATTCTGCTTGAGGTATGATGATTAGGCATTGTGGTTGAGCACTCACAAACTCACAGTATTTTGTTGCATTGTTTTGAAATGTGATGTGCCTCCTGCCAGCTAGGTAGAGATTCTCTAGACAGCCCATTCTCACACTGGCCTCACTTGTTGTGACGGCTGCCATGCTGCCACTAACTATGGTCAATCAATAGATCTTGGTTTTAAACTCCGAGAGTTCATTTCTAACTGTTCTCAAACTGTTCTCACTCATTCCACAAAGCCCGGACGTCTAAGTTATAATTATCCTCATGATGCACTTTTCTCTACAACCTTGTCTGTGGTATTTACTTTTGCTTCTTCTTTTATTTTAATATGGTTCCCCTAAATATTTATGACTGTCTTTATGATTTTTATTTTATTTTTACCTCTCAGCAACCTTGAACACAAAGCAAGAACAAATTGTCATTTACAGTGACATAGTTACAAAGACAGGCTTCTCAGCAGAGCTTTGATTGAGGGTTAAAACTAAAAAGAACAAAAAAAAAGTTAAATTCATAAACGGCTTGGCTTGTGAACACATCTGAACTGAGCAGCAAAAAATGTATATTAACAGTACTGTATGTGCTCTGGAGGCATTTTTCCCCAGGTAGTGTTTAAATGTGTATAAGCAGTAGCTTGCTGCCGTCTCCAGGCTTTACTTGCTGCAATATGTCAAACCAATAACTACCTACATCATAACATGACAACATTTCGCTATTCCTCAAAACCCTCCCAATGAGTCACAGCTTCTTAGCTGGGAAACGGTACCAAGCCCCAGCGGTCCGATTCTCAGCATTTTCTTTATTTGCACAATCAGATCAGGTATTCATTTATCATCCTGACTCACTGCATTATAACATAAAACTGCAGCTGCAGACTTTTAGCTTGATAACTTGATAACTGTTAAGCAAGCCTCATGCAAGTTCAGATGTGCAGTGGCCTCGTGTAAATTTGCATATTTGAGGCATTCCACTGATTTGCAGCATAGAAGCAATTAAACTAAAGGATGTCTCAAGGGTCCCCACCTGGTTTGAACCCAAACAACCTCTTTGATCTCTCTTAAGTGGCTGCATTCACATTGCCAGACCTTATCTGAATAGAATTCAATTATTTTTGAATTCATGCACCATCACCAAAAGAGTTGGGGAGCAGCAGCAATCACTGCAGGATCTTGGATGAGTTGGGAAATTGTGGCTCACTCAGGATCTGTGTCGTAACACTGCCCCCTCATGGTTACAAAGACAAAAGAACTGTTTCTCTTTCACACCACATATGATCGGACTGTGTTTGTACAACCTCATGCACTCAGGGGTCATTACCATTTTTCTTGTCCTACAGTAGTTAAATCTGTGCACCTGCAGGCAAACACAAAGGACATAAGCGGCAGAGAATAATGTTTTGGGCTTTTGTTTTGCCCTTCAGAACGCCATCTGCCTATGTCTTACGTGTTACTCATGTGAATCGCATGCGAACGAGACTTACAGCTTGCCCACAGAGGCACTCTTCCAGAGTTCTTATCCTTGCAACTGTGTTTTGTGTTTAGTAGGTTAAAGAAAGCTGAGGGCATTATACCTTGGGCGCCCATCTGCTACTAGCAAAGATGCAAACATATGGTGGCAGTAAAGCAAAACCACATATATTCAGCGCCGTGTAGATGAATCAAATTTCTGAATATCACTAAATTAGCATTTCTATGCTTTATGTCTTATATTCAAGCAGGATGAGCTGTTTTTTGTTGTTGTTGTTTTTTTTTTTTTAATTGTCGTTATGCTCTATGCCGTATAATCCTTTCATGCACCTTCTGCACTTTATTTCCCATCAGATTTTTTGGGCACACTAAAATGAAATGCATGAATCCTTCGTTGATGATATACATTTTCACACAGTTACAATCACGCGAAAGGTTTCCCAAACGTCCAGTTACTTTTCATTTACTACTCGAATGAAATGAGAGAACTATTTGTCTTGTGCCGTCATATGTAAGTGCATTTTGCGACTTAAAATGCTGGTGCTTCTGTCAACTGGTAAAACCTCAGTGGCTTTCCATTCAAAAGGTGGATGTTAACTGCATGCAGATAGTAGACTTCATTGTTTATTCAAATGGCATAGTGTCGATAAGAAGAAGCTAGCTCTTATCACCTTTATTTTGTTAAAATAAACATTTAAGTTTGATATCATTAGACTCTATTTGAATAATTAATTGTTGCTCTCTAATCTACTGCGGAGCCACGAGTGTCTGTCTTTTTAACTGCTTTAACGCAGGAGCATCACTGGCATTTTATCTTTTTTATTTTAGCAGACACAGCTTTAGAGTATCAGCCAAGAAAGCATAATATCTGAAATCCAAAAGCACCTACACAGGCTATTATATGCCTTGGCACAAGAAGGCGGACTGCGTGTTTATTGCACATATTCTGTGACAACAAAGAGCAGAAGGCACTGTGGAGGAGAGAGAATATAGACTTGAGGAGAGAGTCTTGACAGCCTTTAATCAAGATGCTCTGAGCGGTGTGGGTTCTCTCCGGGTACTCCGGCTTCCTCCCACAGTCCAAAGACATGCGCTTAGTGGGGATAGGTTAATTGGCAACCCTAAATTGCCCATAGGTGTGAATGCGAGATTGACTGTGAGTGCGACTGGTTGTCTGTCTATGTGTGTTAGCCCTGCGACAGACTGGCGACCTGTCCAGGGTGTACCCCGCCTCTCGCCCTAAGACAGCTGGGATAGGCTCCAGCACCCCCCGCGACCCTGAAAAGGATAAGCGGATGCGAATGGATGGATGGGCTCTGAGCGG